>BQNB010001769.1:36336-88266 GCA_026074375.1 Tanacetum coccineum | reverse complement strand
AGAATGAAAAAGAATTGTAAGGATAAAGGGTGAAAAGAAAGAAGCCCTCCATACAACCTTAGGCAGAAACCGGGTCAATGCATAATCTATCGGTAATCACAATGATGATTCTGGTATTGAAGACAAGTCATCATGGACCCAGTGATGCAATGCACAACCCTCCCTAGCCACTCAGAATCTCTCAAAAGATTTCTGTTTCATTTCTCACGGAGATCAACACATTTCTATCAGCTTTCTCATTCCGAGATTGTTGATATTGAAAAGGTGGCAGTCCGCTCCAGCCTCCGATTACCAAATAACAAATGTGCACTTATAGAGTCTAGAGCCAACGAGATCATCAAAAATCTCACTAGGACACAAATTCCAATATACAAAATATCGTACATCATTATACAATATTTGGTATCAATAAGTCCTACGCATTATCCTTGTGATAATTGCCAGAACATCAGAGTGATACTCTTTAGTATTCACAGTGATGATGGAAATCCTTCTTGAGCCAACATCAAACAAGCTCTTGGTAGGTGACTTGCGATATTCTATATGAATCAAACTTGTGTCAACTGGAAAGAAACGATGGTGCGATTCTATGTGAATCAAACTTTTTCCAGTAAAATGAATTGACAACTCAATTAGAAAGATAGTAACTATCTGATTCACTCTTACCGTGTTGTCTACTTTGAGACGTTCCGATAATGAGAACAAGCAAGTACGGTGAATCTAATGCAATCGCATTAGAGGATCTAATACTTTGAGCTGGAAACCCTGTCAAGGAGATTCTTCTAAATTGAACCTACCTGATCACAGATACAGTATTTATACTGTAAAATGGTCCTCACGGAACTGGAGGTTAATGTAACTGAACTCAAGACGAATGACAAAGCCATATTCGTCTATATCTGCTGTTTATCACTAACATCAATTTTCAGGTATAAGTGATGGCGTTACTACCTCATTCCAGCAGAGTCAAGATTCAAGACCTCATGCTCAATCGACAAAGATAAATACATGATGAAAGCTCAAGCACATGTGCCAAAGCCTTCCGCAATCTCTGATGAACAAGCACTTCCTTATAAGAACATTTTTGACAAGATTGCCAGACAATAACAAAGATATATCTTACAAGTGGATCAAGTACCACTCTTACCGTGATGTGGTACAAGTAATCATGTTAAAGAAAATGTTGAGGGAGATTGTTAGCAAGCTTTCAAGACCTTGAGCATGAGGGTGGAGACACAAGATCGCAAGGCGGCATAAAGATTCAAGGATAAAGATTTAGAGATCTCAGTAGTCAAGACAAATCAAGGCCAAAGACCACGATATCAGTATTTTGTCAAAGAATATCAAGTTAAAGATCAAGATCTAAAATCACGAGCATGCAAATGGAACTTCTAAAGGAATTCCCAAGAATACAAGGCTCCAAGACTCAAGACGTCACAAGAAGGATCCACAATTGAATGACCACCCCTTAGGGGGAGATTGTTAGCCGTATTTTTATTAAAGTGATGGTCATTAAATAATCATGAGCCTTGTATAAGTAAAACGTAGTATACGGGAATTTATTTAAGCTAGTTGGGCCTAGTTGTCAGGCTCAAGCCCATTTGTATTAAGATTCGGCCCAAAGAAAAGCCCACAAGCCAAGTCCACTCTTGTAACTATATAAAGCCCTCTCTAAGTGTGGAGAGGGTGTTGCTCCTCATTTTCTTAATATTACAAGTAACCATTTTCGTTGTTTATCTCTCTAGCTCTTTCTCTCTCTAAAATACTTTCTTATTTTTGTGTTTTGGTGATGAAATGATATCATGTAACAGTTATTGACCTACGAAATTTTAGAGTGTAACATACTTTCCCCGTTAAAAGTGCTTTGTCCCCAAAGCTCAAGTCGTGGTATTCGATGAGGTTATGGGGTCGGAAAATAAATGTGGGTATTTCTTTCGGAACTGGTCTTCATGTTCCCAGGTAAACTCGGGACCTCTTTTCAAATTTCATTGTACCTTAAAAATAGGTATGCGGCGTTGCTTCAGACGTTTGTCCTCCCGGTTCAAGATCTTGACAGGTTCTTCGACGAAGTTGAGATTGTCGTCAATTTGGATTCCATCAAACGATATAACAAGTGTTTCGTCGGACAGACACTTCTTCAAGTTTGACACGTGAAAGGTACTATGGACTTTGCTTAATTGTTCTGGAAGTTTAAGTTGACATGCAATAATTTCTACTTTAGCTAGAATCTTAAAAGGTCCAATATAACGCAAGTTCAGCTCTCCCTGTTTGCTTAAACATATCAATCCTTTCCATGGTGGAACCTTCAACATAACTTTATCTGCTACTTGATATTCTAGGGGTTTTCGCCTCATGTCGGCATAATTGATTTTGACGATCACGATTTCCCAGTTGTGTCGCAACTGCTTGTTGTCTTTGGTAATCTTGTGATTAAATCCGTAGTTATATTTTTCCATTTCCATTAATGTATTTCTAATTGTACCAACAAGCCAGATGGATTTTGGTATTTAGTTTTTACTCTTGAGTATGTCAAACATTTTCTGACCTAGGTGGCAATAGCTGCTTCCATGTTGGGCCACAAGTACAACTGCCTACGATCATGATACACCTTATCCTTAATGTTCTCCTCCTTGAGTGTTTCTACTTGTGCATCACGGATTTGTGAGGGTAGATTTGAGATTAATTGTCATCACTAAGGCTTTAACTCTTAAAGGCTTAACTTGTTCTTTTCTGCTCAAGGCATCTGTTACAACGTTTGCTCTTCCTAGGGGATAATGAGTTTTTACAATCGTAATCTTTTAGCAACTCTAACAGTTGAAATTTCCTAATTCAGCTCTTTTGGTTAAGAATGTAATGTAACCCTTATGGTCCGGAATCTCAGTACACTTTGTATCGCATAAATAGTGTCTCCAAATCTTAAGGGCGAACACTACTACTCTTAAATTTAGGTCATGGGTCGTATAGTTCTTCTCATGGATTTTTAATTTTCGAGAGACGTAAGCTAAAAACCTTCTTTATCAATCATGTGCCCGAAAAAAATGCATTTTCCGAAGCCAAAACTCACACATAGAGAATTCGACGTACAATTTCTCCTTCTTAAGTAACTCTATGATTAACTTAAGGTGTTCCTCATACTCTTTCTCATTCTTTGAGTAGATCAAGATGTCGTCTATGTATACTATCACAAACTTATCCAGATACGGCTTGCACACCCGATTCATGAGATCCATGAATACCGCCGGTGCGTTGGTTAAACCAAAAGGCATAACTTGAAATTTGTAATGACCATAGCGTGTCTTGAACACCGTCTTAGGAATGTCTTCCTCTCGAACTCTTAGTTGATGATAACCAGATCTCAGGTTAATCTTAGAGTAGACACTCGATCCTTGTAGATGGTCAAACAAGTCATCAATCCTTGGAGGCGGGTATCGGTTCTTCACAGTCAGCTTGTTCAATTCACGGTAGTCGATGCACCTCCTGAACGATCCATCTTTCTTTTTGACAAACAAGACCGGATCTCCCCAGGGTAAAGAACTCGGCCTTATTAATCCTTTGTCAGGAAGCTCTTGCAATTAAGTGGACAACTCTTGCATTTCCGACGGGGCTAATCTATACTAGGCTTGTCATACGGGTGCAGCACCGGGGACTAAGTCGATTCGAAATTCAACTTGTCGGGTAGGTGGGAGTCTTGGCAAGTCTTCAGGAAAAACTTTTGGGAAATCCCTACGATCGGCACGTCCTTAAGTCGCCTCTCCTCTAACTTGTCTTCAGCCTTCTTCTCGGTAATCTAAGCCAGAAAGACGTGGCATCCATTTTGAATATACCTTTGTGTCTTGGTGCACGAGATGACATTCAATCTAAAAATTCTTCCGCCTTTACTCCTATCACCTTGAATCATCAACCCTTCCTTTTCATATGGGATACGAACGATCTTCTCATCATAAACAAGCACGACGTGGTACTTCGTCAACCAATCCATACTGATGATAACGTCAAAACTTTCAATTCCTATGGGAATTAAGCCAATGTTGGACATGTGGTTTAGAAAATTTAGGGGTACAAACTCGAATTATAAAATCGGTTCCTACCGTCTTCCCGTCCGCTGGCTCTGTGGTGTACTTAGTGTCTAAGGCAGTTGGAACGATGTCACTTAGAAGGCTAAACTCAGCGGATGTGAGGCTTCTATCAGCTAGTTTCTATGTACTTGAAATAATTGCGTCCTTTGCTTTAACTTCAGGTCCATTAGAAGTTTCTTCGGTACAAGAATCTCATACTTTTCATACTTCTATCTTACTAAAAGATAAGTCAATTAAAGGAAATCTCCTAGTTTCCTCTCATGCACGGTTTCTAGGTTTAGGCCATATAACGAATCATCAAATGTAATTGCACTGGTTATGGATTGTCCTAGGGTGACTAGCGGTGTAACTTGATTTCTCGGCTGAAGGCGCGGTGTAACATAAGGTTGGCTCCACTTGTTAAGGTCGTGTAAAACTCTACTTGGTTACCATGTTGGCTAATATGAACACTCATGACAAGCACAACGTAGGAATATGCACACAAAATACCGATAGAAAATAACATAAAAATTATTTTGACAAGGTTTTAGGGTGACTACTCCCAGCATAGCATGATCCTTCCTGAATTAGACATAGGTGATCAGGATATGTATAATTTAAGGACTAACGATGAAATGCTCATTTCATCAAACTTATGATGTTATGTTTAAAATTTTATATGGTATAAACGGTATGGTTTATATGGTAGCAAAATAGTTCGTAAAAACGAAAACAAGGTAGTTTATAGGATGACACAAGATATATTGTATGATAGTGGAAAATAGTTTAGGAGGTGATAGCAAAATAGTTTACGAGAAAATCACATGACAGTTTATAATGTAATAGTAAGGGGTTTATAATATGGTAACAAGTAGTTGACGAAATAGTTTACAAATGACAACGAAATAGTTTGTAAAAGACAAAGAAGTAGTTTATAAGGTGATAAAAAATGATTTGTAAGATGACATCAAAATAGTTTATGAGATGGTAGCAAAATAAGATGATAGCAAAATAGTTTATAAAATGATAGTGAAATGGTTTATAAGACGGTAACAATTTAAATAGTGTAACTGACGGAATCATTATGACACATAAGTTAATAGAGGATTTGAAAACATCCACACAAAATAACGAAATTCATTAGGAAAATACTAGTGTAAATCTCTTAGGGGATATGGTCTAAGAAGGCTTTGACTTAGGTCTCACTAGGCTAGGCATGAAAAATCTCTCCTTTAGCATTAGCATAATCTATAACGACGTTAGGGTTCCCGCAAGCTTTTACCTTCCGAATCTGCTTCGCACAGTTCAGCTTTGGATAATCACTCTTGTAATATCTTGGCTTTCCGCACTCATATTAGGTACCTCAGGTTTCTAATTTGCCACTAGGGGCCTCTAAGTTATTATTGAAACGGGTATCCTACAATCTCTAGTCATATGGCCAACTCTCTTGTAGTTGTTGCACTTCACAGTACATCACCCAGTGTGGTGTAACTTACACTTGTTGCAGAAAGGTAGCTCTTCTACATATCCATTTTTGTTATTTGGTCTAGCAGTGTAAGCTCTCACGACCTTTTGTCATTTATATTGTTGTTGGCATTCCTTGCCACCTTGGCTTTCTAACGCACGACATGATCCATCGTGTCGTGAGCCATGCGGATTTTTGCCTCGTAGACAGCAATAGCTCTGATAGCATTAGTAACTCGTTGGGCTACAATTTGCTCAATCTTCGCGGAACTCATTCGTAGTCTTGTTGTCGGCATTTTCTTCAAAATCGAACGTAAAGAAAAATAATATAAGTCGAATTTCAAAATTCGTGTTTCCAAAAATGAAATGTTACGAGATGACGTGTTAAAGTTGTGTGCGAATTAATTGGCAAGTTTCTAGGCGCTGGTTCATGAGATGACGTAGGTGTTTCAACAGTATGGGGCAGGTGTTCCAACCTATTTTTGGAATTGAATAGTAAGATAATCAGTGAGGTCGGCAGACTGTGACAAGTTTCAAGGTTTTGTAAAACCGTGCTATGTAAAGTCATGAAAACGTTTTAAAGATCATTGTATAACTCACGATGTTTTAGAAATAAACGAGACCATTGTTTCACTCACAATGTCTTAGAAAAAGTTTTAGTATTTATATAAATAACCTTTATATAAAACGGTGCAGGATGCGTGTAGTGCAAGGGTAAACGTGACGCAAAATACACTCAGGGCAAAATAAATATGCACTCATAGCAAAAATGAAAATGCATGATAGCAAAATGAATATGGAAAAATAACTTATAGCAAAGTACGTATATGGCATAAATTTAAGTAAAATATTATTTATGACAAAATAATATTTAAGGTAAAATAATACTTAGTAAAATAATATTCAAATATAGGCATTAGCAATGCATATATATAAGGCAACATAAAAGCACGTATAGGCAAGTAGGGATCATGTAATGGTTATAGTCTAGGCTTAATATGCAACCTAGTTCTCTATAACCTTGGCTCTGATACTAATCTGTCACACCCCCAAATTCGGATCGCAGGGGAATAGGTAACTTAGGGGCGTGACGTCATAATATACACAACAAAAGGTATGAGAGAATGACCACTATATGGACGTTTTGAATATTTTAATACACCGTTGCATTAATTTAAATAAACAAAATTGATACATAGTTCAAAAGAAAATTTAGACAATGCGGAAGCGTAAAATGTTTAGACAGACAACGGTATATAAAGATAGATAAATTCTTGGAAAATGGAATCAATGCATGAAGACGCCACATAATTCATTCAAAGAGTTCCAAAGTTAAGCACCTGAGAAAAACATTCTTAAAATGTCAACATAACGTTGGTGAGTTCATAGGTTTAGTTAAAATATATATAAGGACCGCAATTTTTATAAACGTATGATTTATTGTAACACATACAACAATCACAAAGAAAACGCATTTACATTTGCACTAAGCTCATGATACCGAAGCTAAACAAAGTATGCAGCAAATAAATGCCAATAATAAATGCCCAACCAGGTATCTAACCCAAGATTCATAGAGATTCGACATGCTATACGTCTGTTTGATCGGTACCTCCGATACAGGTAAGAATCACCAAACCCAGACGGGGGATATTCAAGCCCAAATAGATCTATTTATAATACTCGCGCTTACTTACGGTAATTAACGGTTCATGATAGGCAGAAATGGGTTAACGATACTTAGGCATAACAGTAAACGTAAAATATTAAGTATTTGCGTCCAATCGTAAAAACAAGCAATGTTTCTCACCCTAATATTATAAAATCAAGTAAGTTCATAAAAACGGGAAAAAGGTGTGGCTATAAACTCACCTCAAACAAATCGTACAACTACGCAAGTTCAGTCAAGTATGAAATGATGCAACTCCTAACCGCAACCTAAATAATAAATGCATGCTTTAGGTTGATGAAAATGAATTATGGATATGCACATGAGTTTTTTGAATATTTATCACCTTGACATGTCCAAGTTTGACTTTTAAAGTCAAACTTAAAGTCAACATTTTTAATAAAGAGTTTTTAACACTTTTATAAGAAACTTTGTCTAACTTTAAGGAGTCATAGCTCGTTACTAAGTCTTTTTGTTACATTCCAAATTAATACTATTAGTACTTCATATAGTCTTTTTATAGTCTAACTACTATCTTCTATGTAACGGGCGTTAAGTCCTTTTTATAAGAAAAGCCTTTAAAAGTGGTATAATCAATAACCCTTAAAATATACGCTTTCGAAACTTTTAAAATATATAGTTTTTAACACTATAAAAATGGAGTTTAGAAAAATAAATTTATTTCGTCTATCTTAACAAAACGCCGTTTATACGATATAAATCCGTTTTAACAAACATTAATCGACCTTGAAAGCGTAACTAAGTTTTCTATCTATTTGTCCATTCCACCAACTCCATTCCTATTCCTATAGTCCAAAATCCAATAACAACAAATCCACTTACAAATCCAACCTCATCCAAAAACTATACAATATCCACAACACTCCCACGAGTCTCAATATTTAAGTATAACGTCAATAATAATAAGTTCATGTATAAATAAATTACTCTCATAAAGATGAAATTTTTTAAAACAATAACGAGCTTAAGTTTGGACTTTTTATATGTGTCTTTTATATATAAACATTTTAAATGTAGGTTTTATAAATAAAATGTAGTTTTATAAAAGAACAAGTATGGTGATAAATATATGCATATGATGATGAAATGGGTATGTGAATGATATGAAATGAATGAAAATATGCAAGAAAGATTTACATACAAAAATGAAGAAAATAGATGAAGATTAACCCAAAAATAATAGTATGTATAACCCAAACTCGATCCAAAAGTAACCCGAATAAACCAAACACTATAACACGAGTGTGTATATGAACACAATACTTGATGATCAATGAAAAATGAACACCTCTTTGGTGTGTGTGTGGCGTCGGTCAAGAGAGAAAAGAGAGAAAGAAAGAAAGCAAATTTGATAAGTGTTCATGTGTGTGAAGCAAATGAAAGCATAGCCTTCCTTTTATACTTGAACCAAGCACATGCGATCCAAAAATAAGTGGGACTCAAGTCTTATATAAGACAAAGTTTGTAGAGATATTATGGGAAGGACTAGGCTAAGCAACAAAACAAAAGGGTGACCACGTGTACTAGTGCTAGAAAAACAAAATACCAAGGTGATGGTGGTGGTGGTTTTGTTCGATCAAGGGGAGACAATGAGACAAGAGTTGGGACCATTTGTACAATTTGTTAAGATATGTCCCATATTTCATGCAAAGGTGGTACAAAATGGGTAGGCTAGCTAACAAAATGTTTATGGAATGTGTTTGTGTGTGTATGATCGGTCGAGTAACAAGGAAAAGGAAGGGGGACCAACATTTTCAAAATTTGTATTTTTACTCACACATATATATAGATATTAATTTAGGAGGGTAAAAGTATATACATGCATGCATGCAATGCAAAATGCTTAATCCACGCAACTTATAAAACGTAAACGCGCGACATATAAAAATATGCCCGAAAAGTCATAACATGCAAGTCATGAGTAGACTATGCTTAATCTAAAGTTTGAACCCATCCAGTGCTAGTTTTTGATTATACGCGAGACAACATCCCGATTTTAGGTCAAATTAACACGTAACTTATAAAATTCAACTTAATGCACGTAGATAAAAATTTATTGACTTACGAAATTTCAGAGTGTTATAGCTCGTGACTAACAATCTTATCAATCACCTTGGATAGCCGTTTAGCTAGAATTTTAGTTATGATTTTGTAATGAACGCCTATGAGAGAAATGGGATGAAAATCTTTGATGAAAATAGGGCTGCTAACCTTTGGAATTAGAGTGAAGAAAGACGAATTATATCCATGAGGCAACAAACTAGTATGAAGAAAAATATTGACATGCTCCAAAATGTCAACTTTAATATCATCCCAATATTTCTTCACAAAAGCGAAAGAGAACCCATCATTGTCGGGAGCCTTGGAACTACCACAATCCCTAACCGTATTATTAACTTCATCTAAAGAAATAAGAGTCTCTAAGCCATCACAGTCAAGAGCACATAATCCAAAAGAGTTAGCAAACTAAGGGAAATCCACATTCGAATCATGGTCTTTGAACTTTTTTTAAAAAGGTTGAGAAACTCTTCCTTAATTTGAGAAGGATCCGAAATCCAAACACCTTCTTTCATGATACCGTGAATCATTTGAGCTTTCCTTTTTTTCTTTATCAGCCCGTGAAAAAATTTGGAGTTCTCGTCGCCTTCGATATCCCATTTGACATTGTCCACCTCTTGAAGCAACTTAATACGAGAATCACGGTCGTCATCATTCGCAGAACCCGCTTCAATTTTCTCTTCTATAGACTTGATAAGTTGCAAGTTATCATGTTTAATGACACGATCATAAGTTTTAGTTTCGGAATGCCATTGCTTAATTCTAGCTTTAAGGAGGCAAAAATTTTCATGAGATAAAAGCTTCCTTCCAAAGTTATGTTCCTCCAATTTAGGTAATTCCGTTTTGATAACTTCATCAAATGAATCACGAAGTAACCAGGAATGGAAAAGCTTGAAAGGAGTAGGACCAAAGTCAGACTTAGAGACATGAAGAAGAATGGGATTGTGATCCGACCACAAACGATCAATGGCAGTGACACGAACATCAGGTAAAGCCTCAGCTACCTCTTATGATATTAAGAATCGATCAAGTTTACTAAGCTTGGTTCCATCTTTGTTCATCCAAGTGAATAAACGACCACTCAAAGGAAGGTCAATCAAACTAGAATTTTCAATAAAAGAGTTGAAGTTATCAGCATCTTGTCTAGAAAAAAGAGAACCACTCCTTTCATTTTCATTACGAACAACGTTCATGTCTCTAAAAATGATATATTTACCAACGTGTTGATGCATAAAATCACCAATTCTATTCCACAAAATAGCTTTGGCCAACGAATCTTGAGGACCATAAATGTTTATCATATAACAATCACCAACCGTATTTCTCCAATTCCCTTTCACAATAATAAAAGCGTCATCACACCATATATCATCTTTAATAAAGGAGTTCGGATCCCACATAGAAATCAGGCCTCCCGATCTACCACGAGCCATACTATACGCAAAATCAAAATTATAATTACCCCACATGGATTTAGGATGAAAGGTTTCAAGGCACGTCATTTTGGATTCTTGAATACCGTAAAAATGAATGTTATGCTTGAAACATAAGTCTTTAATCCAAACACGTTTTTTCCATTTCTTCGTACCACAACTATTAATGGATAGAATGTTCATTTATCAGCTATATGCACACCAATCTCATTGATCATTCTTTTGAGAGTTTTTTACACCTTCTAACATTAAAACCTAAGGAATCTCCTACCTCAATGTTCTATGTTCTCTTGATTGGATGCTGAATTTCGTTGCTTGCCAATTCGTTTATAGTTTCTTTCAAGTCATTCAAGTCGTTCAAATCGGCCAAATAATTTTCATCTACGGAATCCTCCACCTTTTCTATACCAATGACATCTATGTTGTCGGAGGAATCAAGTGTTTCATCAAATATTTATGTTTCATGTTCCTAACTCATGCACATGAACATCATAATTTACCTTGTGTACTTCAACTAACACTCTTTCTGAAACAAAATTATGCGACTTAGTAGAAATACAAATCCTACCCGAACTCATTTTCGTCGATTCCTCAGCTTCAAAAAACATGAATTTACCAAACATATCTGCTACTTTCTTGTATGCATTTGATCCCCAAGCACATAAAGAAAGACCACAAATCTCGATCCAGATCATACATTCATTAACTTTAAAGGAAGGTGTAGCAGTTTTGATGCAAGAATAAATACTCTTTAAGGAAGAATTAGTTTGTAAGTTATCTGTTGATGAACTCGAAGGGAATTGAATCTATATCCAAAGGCCCCCAACATGATGAATTTTTAATTCCGTAAAACCTTCATTCCTATAGATCACATACATATTACTCATTGAATTCACGTCCTTTAGCTTCACCAATAACACCATAGATGGGTCTTCAACATTAATGAGGTCTTGATCATCGAGGACTAAAACTTGGATTTTAGCATTTGTTGAAGAGGTATCCACAGTAGGTTTTGCAATACCATTTGTTAAATAAGCAAACGAAGGAAGATCATGGAACTTGTCTTTGTTCTTATGAGGGATGTTGTTAGGGTAATTACTAGGGTTAGGTTCAAGGTTTTTGTCTTTTGTCGTGATGTTATGGTTGAATTGGGATCCCTTTGCGGAGGTTCTTTGAGAATGAGCAACTAATATATATATATATATATATATATATATATATATATATATATATATATATATATATATATATATATACATATAGCTACCAATCCAAATATTCGACAGCGATTTAACAAATTCACTCTCATCTTTAGTTCCTAGGAAACGAATGAAACCGAAACGTTTACCTATTTTTGATAATTTGTTTGCGATGAAAGTGTCGACCAATCAGCCGTGAGATGCACAGGCCTTTTGCATCTACCGAGTTAGGTATATTAGATACGTAAAAGGATGTCACTAGTTTATCCACCTCTTTATGAAACGGATAATTGATTTGTTTTTCCACAGATTTCTTGTTGTTACGGAATATCCATGTCCATCCGCTTGAATCAGTGATTTTTTAGGTTTAACCACGATTCAAGCGGATGTACATGGATATTCAGGTGAAAAAGAAGGTTAAATCCGAAAAAGAAGGTCAGATCTGAAAAAGAAGGTCAGTTTGATGAGATTCAAGTGTTTTAGTAGCCGATCAGTTATAGGAGAGAAAAAGGGAATTGTAGATTATTACATCAAAAATGAATAAATTGGAGAAAAAGGGAATCGTATATCAGTTATAGGAGAGAAAAAGGGAATCGTAGAAAAAGTTTTGATGTACTCTTTTTGTATGTATTTTTATTTATGGATAATTAAGGTCCGGTTAATTCTTTAATTATCACCACTAAATACAAATAAGGACTTCATTCCTTAAAATTTTGAAAAAGATAAATAGAGCATGTATGTAGGCATATACATGTGTCATGTGGTTCATGTTGAGTTATAAAATCGATATCGTCAAAATGATTATCAAACACGCAGCTTAAAGTTAGCGTGATTAGTGGCTCAATGTGAGCACGGTTTTCCAAATCAAACTATTGAGAATGATGGTGAATACTTCCAGGTAGCCCATGTTCATACGTGAATTGCTTTTGTCGAAACGTTTATAAAACGACTTCAGTTGATTAGAAAGCCAATAATTATGTGAACAAAACTTTTAGTATATGGGGCACGTTATAACATACGAATTCACATCTAAGCAAAAAATCTATAATGAATCCTCCTTATTAGAATGGTTTTTAGTCACAAACCATATTTCCCATGTGAGATTTTGTAATTTTGCGACATGTGTTATAGTAAATCCACCATAACGCACAAAACGGGATGTTGAAATTGTTAATTTATTTAGGGGGAAAGAATGAGCAGCGAGAAATTTAAAATGAATTATAATGTTGATCCTCACACTAATATGAACTTAAAGTTAATGGGACAAATTATTATCAGACCTTGTAACAACCCGAGTTTCATGACGCGTATGACGATCGCGAGTTCGACGTCATTATTATGATTTTACAAGTTTTCGTAAACAAACGTCGACATCTAAAACTTTTATTTGTCATAATTAATTATTTTCGTATTTTATTACGAACGGAAATTTAAATATTTATTTTCGACGTTTCGCGAGTCACCGTTTGACCGCGCGTTCGTTCATCGTTTCGGGCATCGTAAAAATCTACGACGCATCTCGTTGTTATTTCTATGACCGTAAATTACTATTTTTGAACCTCGTTGTCTTCGTTCCTTGTCTTTGGCCAAAGCTCGCGTTTTATTAAAAGGGTACAAGTTACATTTTCATTTAAATGTTACACAAAGTTTTAACAAGGAAATAAAAAGAAAAAAATATACATGATGAGCTTTTAGCTCATATGTAGCCGTGGGCTACTATAACACACACACCAACACTTTGTGTTTCCAATACATGCAAAATGATTACAATTAGGTTGCTTCCAAGAAATGATAAAGTCTTACACAAGATAGATACAAGTAAACAAGCTAGTTCAAAAGTTTTCTTCCCTTCTTGTTCTTTGAGATTCGGCCGGATATTCAAACACACACACTCTCACCATTTTTGTATTTTGATCTCAAGAATACACTCAAACATCATCCAAACAATGATCTAAATAAAAAAGGAACCAAGTTCTAGCATTGTTTTCCCTTTTCCTCCTTCTTTTGGTTCGGACGTGTACCCAAACAAACCCACCTTCGGTGTTTTGATTTTCCTACCTATCAAACAATGCTTAGGTGGTCCTAAATTAGTCATCCATGAAGGAAAAATGAACATGCAACAAGGTTTCATTTGAGGGTGAATATTTTTGAAACAATGGGGTGTTCGGTTTGGTTATAGGATTCGAACCAAGGGGAAAAACACACAAGGGTGTGTTTGATTGATTATTAGTCATTTGGGTTATTGACAAGAGTTTTAAAAATATTTTGGAGGGAGTCTTGGTCTCAAAAAGGGTGTGTTGGTTCGGTTTGGGGTTCGAATCCAAGCAAGAACACACAAGGGTGTGTTTGATTTTGTGTGGTTATTGAGTAAGTTAGTTTGGGTCGATTTGGGTTTGATTCGATTCAGATTTGGTTCGGGTTTGGTGTCGAAGTCACGGCCAAGGAAGGAACGAGGAACACGTCGAGTCCTATCTATTTTTTTCCTTTAGCTCATTGAGCCTTTGTGAGTATTCTTTGACTTTTATTTCGATCATTATATGGTTTGATTCGATTTGATTTCATGCATGTGATGAACTTGGGAAAATCTTGCGTAAATAGGCTAGATGGTGTTATCGGTTGATTGAGTGATTTAGATTATAATCAAATGTCATTATAGACATGTTTTAGTTGGGTTAAAAGTCTAAAAATGATTTTTAAGGTGAATTGTAAATTGTAAAAGTGAGCAGAAAGTTTGGCACGCAAAACGAGGATCGAGATTTCGTAAAATCTGATTTTAGGCTTTGAAATATGATAAAGCTATCCAAGACGATCGTTTTGATATAAGATAGAGCTTCTAACTCCTAATAACGAAAAAGTTAGAGCGAAAACGAGATATATATTTGAGGTATAAAAATCCAGCATTTGTTAAAATAGTAGTTGTTGTCTCCGATTTAAAAGCTCGTTTTGAGCACTTTCGAGTCCGTTTCGGCCTTCCGGCGAAACACGAAAGTTGCTCAGAATGATGTTTTACTGTTTTGCGAGGCTCGCCAATTTTAAAATCGAGTAATAACGGGTCAAAACCCATGGTCAAAGTCTGTGTTTTTACTAAAATAGTCAAGTTCCAGCAGATTCTTGCAGGGGCGTTTTGGTCATTTTTTGTCGAGTTCTGGGTCTCGACTAAAACTAAAAAGTTGTCCGGAATATCGTTTCGCATAAAATCTCTTTTATGTCCGAGCTGTGAAAAGGTGATCTAGTGGGTCGTTTTAGTCGGGTCAGACTTAGAAAAATAAATATATAAAAGTCAAACATAAAAGTCAAAGAAGACTTTAATAAACTTTAACGCGTTGCGAATGTGATATCGATTAATAAAGTAATATCGATTAATATACTACTGTAAGTAATTGTTTTGAGACCGTTGGTCGACTCTAAAAACGGAAAGTCTAAAAATAGTAACTTTTTGTAATGTCCAAGATATAGTTTCAATATTTGAAATTAATGACTGATTAAGCGTCGAAAGACCGACGAGATAACTAAGTATTAGTACAAATATATTTTGATAACGAGACTTACTAAATATGGTAACTTTCCGAAGATAGTAACTTTCTAAAAATAGAAAGTTTCCAAAAATAGAAAGTTGTCGGTTAAACGATGTATGATATAAAATAAGAGAATGATCGTAACCTAATAATGTGGGGTTTTAGGATCTAAGGCGCAAGTGGATTTCTCATCACATGTATGAATTAATATATATATATACTATATATGATTTTGTTGATACGATGAACGCATCGTTGATTATACTTTTCGATATAGTAATCGAACGACTCTAATTATAGGTCGTGATCGCGTTCGTGGATTTTCGTGCTAGACTTTATTGTTTAATCATCGGCTTTTGATCAAGGTGAGTTCATAGCCTCGCTTTTAAAGTTTTCAATGTTTTTAACTCCGCGAGGGGGATATATTGCTTGTTTTGTGAAATTGAACGCAAACTGTTTTTGATACTTGAATATGATTCCTTCACTACTGAGTATATGCCTTTTTGCTGTGTGACCGTTAGTTACCATGTGTTGGTGAACGCTAATGCATTAAATAGATCTATTGGGTTTGACAACCCTGTCCGGGGTTTGAATCCGTTGGGACCACCCTGTCAAACGGACATTTTGTGGTTAGTATTAGGAGAAGTGGCATACTTCTCGGACATAATTTCGTCCTACGGGATGAATGTGTTAAGTTTCGGTACACGGGCTCTTTAGTTGGAAATCACTATTTTTATAACTTGACTTACGAGCCAACGTTATACGTTTTGTGGAACCCAAAATATGCGTTCTATGTGTTAATTGTAAACTCTATGAATTCACTCAACGTTTTGTTGACTTTTTAAGCATGTATCTCAGGTTAATTGTTGTTGATGGCTGGATGGGACGGAACGCGGATATCAAGGACGGTGTCTCGGTGAAGTAGTGTCATAAACTAAACAAGTGTTTTAGAAATCAAGTCGTGTTGTGACTTTTAGAAATAATTTCTATAATGGTATTGGGACCTATGTAACTCTGATCTTTCTAATAAATGAAATTGTGTTTTATAAACGTATCTTTGAACGTTTACTGGGACTCGTGTGCATGTATTGTGAAGTAGCACCCCAATGTTGTATTCCGCTGCGTATCGTAGTTTGGGGGTGTTACAGAGTGGTACCAGAGCACGAGTTGTAGTGAACTAAGTCGTTTTACAAAACTTGGACTACAACTGTTTTTGGAAAAGTTTCACGAGTCTTTCACCGATGTCCGATATCCGCGCGCGTGTTGCTCCCGATCCTTAGAAGCCTTATGTGGTATATATTTGATTGCATATTATGTGCGTAACAAGTGGATGACACTTGGTATAAGTAATGATTATAAATGTATATACATATACATACGGCATCCGTTCTATGATGTACAATTATATATATCTTAATATTCGCTTCTCGCGAAGAATTTAATTTCTTTAAACATTTCGATGCGATATGATAAAATTATTTTGATACATGACGAAAACATCATTGTTATACGATTATCTTCGAAACTTTTTCGCAAACTTTACTTTGTTATCTCTTGATGTCGGGACTCGACTTAGTTTTCGATCCCACTTGAAAATTTTACTAATTGATTTTGAATTTGAACGCTCTTCTTATTGATTTTGATTCGCATATGTTGTTTCGTAATCTATCATTTTGAGATTTTCCTGTTAATGGGAGTGTGACTTTTATATGTCATCCCATGAACCTTCATTGTTTTAGAAAACAGTTATAAACTTACTCCCGCGTAATATGTCGTTTGGACACGTCTACCTTGGAACTTTCGAATAAAGTTGGTGTTTGCATTTGATTCTCTCGTATCGACCTCTACTTAGCAAGTCGTGAAATGTTTGATTCTGGAAATCTATGAGTTTTTGTGTTTGAAGGAGTGTTAATTCATTGGGTATGGCTTTGTATTGGCGTTTGAAGGAGTGAAAATGGTGTTTGATTGGATTTTGAAATGGATTATACGGCAGTTTGTAACTAACAGGTTGTGGGGTTGATTGTGAATTCTTTTTGGTCTTAAGGCACCTGAGAAATCCAATATGGATGTGGGCATATGTCTTAAGTGTATGTGGTTCTTTGGATATGGTCATATCTCCTCCGGATGAGTGAGATATTGTCGTTTTACTAAAACTAGTCAAATTTGGTATACCGTTGGGAAAAGGAGTATAACTCCATATTTTTGTAATAACTTTTCAAAAGAAAACTTAGGTATATGTAGAAGGCTCTTAGGACTATCACCTCTAATTGGTTTCACAATCAAGAGCATCAATAAGTTTCAAATTACACTCATTTTCGTAAACTACAAAAATTTGTCAAAATTTCTTTGGGGATTGCTTTGGGATAGCAGCTTGTTGGGTATGTTTCAAAATATTTTTCGTTTATGAAGACATGAGAAATTAGACTAGGAGGTATAGAAACCTCTTAGGTGCATGTAGGAATTCTGATGGAGTCATGTCGACGCCCGACGAATGAGATATCGCAGAAAAGGCAAAACTAGTCAAAAATTAAGACCAGAATTTGAATGAGTAATAAGTTCAAAAACTTATATAGTAACACCTAAACATGCAAAACTGTAAGTTCTAGATATTGAACAATCTTAGATTTGAACGGTCGTTTCGGCCTTTGCGGACACACGGTTTAGGAGATGCACTCAATAGTGTAGCCATGAAATTTTAGTAAAGGGCAGCCTTAATAAAATAGGGGCAAAATGGTAATTTCACCTTGGTATTGAAACTTTTTGGAGAGTGGACCCTATGTTTTTGGAAATTATACTCGAAATGCTTTCCGTAGACGAAAACCTCATACTTTACTGTCCACATACTAGTAAGTAGGAGGATTCCAAGATTTACGATTATTGAATTGTGGTTATTATTGCCTCAGAGTTTTATCTCATCACCGGCGTGTTGATCGTGCATTCTTTAGCTATTACTTTTGATTTAGAACTCTAGGAGAGTCCATGTATATGTAGTTTATGTATTGGAAACTTAGAACCATTACGGTTGGATGTACTGGCATTGAAAGCCAATGATGTATCCCTTTTTGGAAAAATTGGTATATATGTATGTTATCCTCGGCGTTGCTATTATAATTGTTGTAATTGTTCTCGGTTATGAGTTAGGAGGAGGTGTTATTGTATAGGTTGTATTATGAGTGAAGCCTGGAGGTCGTTGTTACCCCCGAGGCACTCGGCTTGTGTGAGATTAATTTGACCCCGAGTGTTAGGTGACTTCAATTGGCAAATCTTTCGCACGTGTATGTTACTTGCTTGCATAATCCATGAGTGGGTATTATTTTTGAAACTTGTTGTGACCATTGACCAAACGGTATCTAATGATGTTTTGTGATTTGATGATTTTAAAACTGTGAATTGCAATAACGAATTTATGTGTTGAACAAATGTCGTTGCGCGAATCATATTGACTATGTTGTATAAATTGTTTGTGTAAACAATGGAAAAATGTGTTTTCAAATTTTATAAACTAACCTTGTGGTGTCAAACAAATCTTCTGTAAAAAAAATATAAAAAAATAAATAAATAGATAATTTTTTATATATATATATATATTTTTCTTTCTTAAATAATAAGAATTGAAGATGGAATGATGCTATCTTCTTTTCCTTCTTTTGATATAATTAGATTCTTACTCTTTAATTTTTTTTTGAGATAACTTACGCATGTAGCGTATGAAAAATGAACGTTTTGACGAGGAAGGACATGATGTCGTTTGGTCCTCAATTATACATAACCTGATCAACTATGCATAATTTAGGAAGAACCACGCTATGTCGGATAAATCGTCACCTTTTAAAATGTCAAGTTTTAGAAAATTGTTCGAGTTGGATTTCTCGAAAGAGAAAAGTGTTTTTACCCCTGCTACGGATTCTTGTGCAAGTAACCTTACTCCTATTGACTGCATGGAGACAGTTCATGTGAGTCGTTGTGACCGAGTCATCCCGAAGGGAAAATACCAACGGTATTGTTCGTAACGAGTGTGTCTAGAAAGGAGTGAAGTATAATTCGTGATAATATAAGATCAACGGATGTTATAGAGACATGTGTTAAGACCAAGTGGGGTCGGTATGCTAGAGAGAAATGGTAGATTTGACTTATCAAGGGTGTGAACAAGATACCGACACCGAGAAGGGATCTTCTTGAAAATATAAAGTTTCTAAGGTAGGTGGAAGCCAAGATGTGTAATTCCGAGGTTGAAAGCGAGGAATGGAGAAGACTCTCCTACGTTAAATATGTGTTGCCATTGATGTATCAACCGATGGCCATGAAGAAGACTACTTTCCCTGAAATGGAAAGTAGTGGTAGTATAGTTGTAGCTATACTCGGATCATCGAGGATTAGAATAAGGCACTAAACGACCCCTGACTCGAGGTTAGGTGTAGTGGTCCTTACTCCTTGACGTGACGACTTATTGTGCGTATATAAGGGCGAAAAGATTGGAGACTCTAGCTGAATGGCGACATCCGTTCCCATCTTGGAGGGAACAATCAAAGTAGATAACGCCTTAAGTCGAACAGTATTGAATTAGGAATGTGCGTAATTGTCTTGACTTGATTAGTTGAGTCATTTAAGATTGATGTGATGCTTTAGGATGAAGTCGACTATGCTAGTCGCGATATGGAAACATTGAAATTGAAATTGCAATTTTCATCAAATGAGCAACGAGCCCATGATGCTCAATTGTTTCTTGATTGTTTTTGATTCGTCTTTCGACAATATGTCTTTTCTAGCGGGATTATCACCGCCGAATTATGTGAAAAATATGCCTTATGTGCTATGTGCTTTGAATGTTAATGAGCGCTTATGTCGCTTTTGTGTAGCCCATGATGTGGCTTAGGATGTGAGTGAATGGGTATATTTTCCCGGAAATAAATGAAAGTCCAATTAGACGGGTACGTACACCCAAAAGGTCTTTTGTGAACATGGATTAGTATCCCGAAAGTCTATAGTCATTCGTGGCGAGATAAACCACAAGCATGACTATGATTGGTTGGGACTTAACCGTAATTAAGTCGGAACTATTGTCGATCATGGCTTGACGATTAACAAGCGTGGTCATTATTGGTTACGACTTAACCGTAATTAAGTCAGAACTATTGTCGATCATGGCTTGACGATTAACAAGTGTGGTCATTGTTGGTTAGGACTTAGCCGTGATTAAGTTATAATTATTGTCGAAATGGCTTGACTATTTAGCAAGCATGGTATAATGTGATTTGGATCGGCTTGGGTAATGCCTACCCACATGTCGTGATCATATTTGCTAAGGCTTCATAGTAAGCGAGCACGGTTATTCTGCTAAGGCTTTATAGTAAGCAAGCATGATTGTTGCTAAGTGTGATAATGAGCAAGTGTGATAATGTGCCAAAGTAAAGCTAGGCCAAAATGTAAAGTCATCGTAAAATGACGAATATGTGATTATGTGCTTATGTGGTTTTATGTGTTAGCGCCATGATGCGTTTGATGGGATCATATGTACTCTAGAATATTTTCGCAACCGGTGGTGCATTATTAAATAAGGCCGAGAGGGCGACACGTGTATTTTGGCTTTGGATAATGATGCGTATTTTGGTTTTGGACGATGACGTACGCTTGGGCTTTGATTAGCGACGTATGTTTCGGTTTTGTGTAGCTATGTGCGCTTTGTTTTGTTGGAATGATCATCAAATTAAGATTTGGGTTGATCTTTCGTTTAAAGCCTTTCGTTTAAAAACGACGCGATTTATGTTTTCCTGGATACGTTACGTGGCGTATTTTGTCTCTTGTGATAAGAGCAATTGTAATTATATTTTTGATCTCATTGGTATAAATTACCATTTGTTTTGTTGACTTCCCATCCTGAATAGTCAGGTGAGTATTATATCGCGTGATTTTTGCATACGAACATGTGAGTCCGTTCGATAATGAAGAAACTGTCTCACTGCAAGCGAAGTTAATATGAGTAAGAAAGGGCGAGCAACAGGACGGCGCTCCCTTAAGGTGGGTGGAATGTAACAACCTGAGTTTTACGATACGTATGACGATCATTGATTCGACGTCATAATTATTATTTTATAAGTTCATGTGAACGAACGTCGACATTTGAAATTTTATTTGTCATGAATAGTTATTTTCGTATTTTATTACGAACGGAATTTAGAAAATTTTATTTTGGTCTTTTCGCGAGTCAACGTTTGACGGCGCGATCGTTAAACGTTTTGGGCTTCATAATAAATTATGACGCGTCTCGTTGATGTTTTATTTTTGTAAATTATATTTTTACGGACTCCGTTGTCATTTGTTCCTTGACCTTGGCCAAACCCGCGACTTTGGTGTACCCATATTAATAGAATGGTGTCATGTTTACATTTTAATTAAATGTCTACAAAAGGAAATTACAAGTATTAAAAGATGACAAAAAAATTATGCATGCTTGCTCTAGCCCATTGTAGCCGAAGCCTAGGTTAACCCACAAACACAAAAATTTGTTTTTCCCATGCCAAGAAAAGATTACAATCTTTGGTTGCTTCCAAGGTTGGTGTAAGCTCTCATACATATACAAGTAAAACACATAGTTAAAATTTGTTTTCCCCTCTCTTTGCTCCCCCTATTTCGACCGGACAAAAAAAAAGCATAAATCAAATTTTGATTCTTGAAAAACATATTCAATCACAACCTAAATGATACCTAAGATAGTACAACAAGGTGGGAACTAGTTTTCTTGTCTTCCTTTTTCTTTTTTGTGCTCGTCGAATCCCACAAACACTAACACCCTTGATGATTTGATTTTTTGAGACCATCAGATATTGTTATATGATGATATCTTGATCACCTATGAAAGAAAAGAGCACATGCATTAAAGTTTATGCAAGTTTGGGTTTTGATTAAAATAAAGAGGTTTTGATGCAAGTAATGGCTTAAAGATTAGTGGGGAAGTAATAATAAAAGGCTAGTGGAAGTTTTTGATTTGTAAAAGTTATTTAGAGGGTTTTGGTTTCGGTTGTGGGTTCGAACCGGGTAAGGAACACACAAGGGTGTGTGGTGATTTTTGGTTTATATGATTTGGGATAAACTAAAGGGGTTAAAGGATATTTGATTTGGTTTTGGATTCGATTTGGGTTTGGTTTTGGTACCCGAGGCCACGACTAAGGAACAAAGAGGACGAGACGAGTTTTAATCGAGTCCGTACGGTTGTGAATTGGTTAAAAAATTAAGACTAGTTTGGTTTGATTTCGTGTTTGATTTGGTATAGTTGGATTTGATTTGGTTTGGTTTGGTTTTGTGAGTTTATGTTCGAATAGTATGATAGAGAGACCCAAAATGACACAAAAAGGACTAGTGAGTCTGCTGATCGATGTCGATCTTGCTATTATATGCATTGCGAAGTAATCTACAGATCTGGAGATCTCAATAATTGTTTTTGTGACTTTGATTCGTATTGGTTGTGCAGGTGGTGAAATTCGTGAGAACTTCGCATCGCCTAGTAGTAGTTTGTTGTTAGTTGATTGTTTGAACGAGTTAAATATGAATTATAGGCCATTTTAGATGTGTCATGAATGAATTTTTGGGTTAAAAATGGATTTGGGCAGAAATTTGGCACGGAAAACGAGGATTAATCGATTTTTAGAAACTTGATTTTTGATTGAAAAATTTGATAAAGCTTGCTTAGACGATCGTTTTGATTTAATATAGCGCTTTATAATACTCCTAAATGTACAAAGAAGTTAGAGCCGCAAAACGAGAGATGTATTTTGATGCTTATCAGTACAAAGTTTATCACGTCAAGAGCTCTGTAGAGAGTAGAGAATCTTCTACGCGCTTCAAAGCTAATAGCGAGGCTTTCGGTATGGCTCGGGCGGGGGGGGTTGACAGAATTTAAAACCGTACGATTTGACAGTTGGTTTGCGATCAATCAGTCTTATATAATCTATATATTCGGATCCCTCCCTTATTGCCCTGCACGTTTCGAAGCACAAGTCTAATGTATTCCTGCTTGTGGCTTACGGTCTAAATGCTGATATATATTATATATTGAGTTTCACCTGCAACGACGTTTAGCATTTAGCCGCGAGGATTGTTAGTTTTCAAATCGCGTCATAATGGGTCAAAACTGAAAGTCAAATTCTGCACTTTATTAAAATGCTTGCAAGTTGTCATGCAGGGAAACTTCGCAGGGATCGTTGAGTTCTCAAATGTTCGTTCTATGCGATGCTCGGGGTACCCCCCCCCCCCCTGTATATTACGGCAGATACAAATAATCTGGGATCCGAAACATCAATTTACATAAAAATTGTCTCAGCAACTTAATAGGTCGGTCATGAAAAATGTGATATAATGGGTCTATTTTTGAGCTGGGTCAGATATAGCATTATATATGTGTGTATATATATATATAGGGAATGGGTTAGGATAAAAAACAATATTTGGCTAGAAAACCTAGAATATCAGATAAACAAACAGATGCCCTAATTTTTTCAGACAAAAAATTGGTTTTTCAGGCAAATATGACCACAAGCCCTGCATATAATACAGTTACCAGGATAGATAGGAAATTAATCTCAAAACAAAAAAGTGCCTAATTTTTTCAGGCTATATAAAAGATTATTTATAGGGAGTGTTTTGTTTTTTTAGGGCATCTGTTTGGTTTTCTGAGTATTCTAGGTTTTCTAGCAAAATATGGTTTTTCCTAGAACCCATCCCTATATATATATACACACACATATATATTGCTAGATCTGACCCACTCAAAATGACCCATTATATCACATTTTTATGACTCGGACTCTAAAGAGATTTTATGTAAATTGATGTTTCGGACAAGTTTTTAGCTTTAACCGAGACCTAAAACTCGAAGTAAAATAACCAAAAATGCCCCTGCAAGTTTCTGCAGGAACTTGCAACATTTTTAATAAAGTGCAGAATTTGACTTTCAGTTTTGACCCATTATGACGCGATTTTAAAACTAACAAGCCTCGCTGCAAAGTAAAACGTCATTCCGAACAACTTTCGTGCTTCGCCGGAAGGCTGAAACAGAATCGAAACTGTTCAAATCGTACGTTTAAATTTCTGTGCTGACTTATTACCAAATTCACCTCCATCAACCAGCTGAGTAGTAGATGAGTTATCACTACCAAATAACAATATCTCGTTTTCGCTTAACTTCTTCGTTATTAGAGTTAGAAGCTCTATTTTAATCAAAAGATCGTTTCTAAAGCATAGCTTGTTATCAGAAATTTTTTCTCAATTCAAATATATATGTCAAGTTTTCTTTTTATAAAATAGATCTTTATATTCATCGGGTAGTTTCGTAGCAAATTTTGCCCAAATCTCTCGATTTTTAGTATACACCAGAAGAAAATAAAATTCATTCAGGACACATCTAAAATTGCAGAAATAAGTTCATATATTTAAGACTCGTCTTCAAGATTCAGATCGCAATATACAAAAATACTCTGTAGAACTTAGGCGGATGCAAGATCTTACGTTTTTCATCAATCAATTGCATAGAATATCCGGATAACGAAAGATCAAATCACAAAGAAATCGCAATTATATGAACTAGCTATGTAAACAGTCTTGCGCAATTGCTTATATATAGCAGATCGGAGCATCGATCAAGACTCGACTTGTCCTTTTTGTTCCTTTGGCCGCGACTTTCGAACCTAAAACAAACCAAAACCAAAACCAAATCAAATCCAACTATACCAAATCAACCCAAATCAAACCAAACTAGTCTTGATTTATAACCAATCAACAAAACACACCCTTGTGTGTCTCTTCCATGGTTCGAACCCACGACCGAACTCAAAATCCTCTCAATAATTTTTATAAATCAAAAACTTCCACTAGCCTTCCTTATATCACTTTCCCACTAGTCAAATTATTCTTAACCAAATCAAATCCCATTTGTTTTAGAAAAACTCAAACCATGCATAAACCTTAATGCATGTGCCTTTTTCTTTTATAGATGATCTTAAATACACCATCTAAACAATATTTGATTGCTAGAAAATTCAAAACACTTGTGTGCTCGTCCGAACCAAAAAGAAAGAAGGGAAGGAGAAAACAAATTTCAACTTGATTATTAATCTAGATCATTTTGAGTGATATTTGAATGGGTTTAAATAATCAAAACTTGAAAATGGCTTTTGTATTTTTGTGTGTATATGTGGCCAGATAGGGAGAGCAAAGAGAGGAAGAGGAAAACAAAAATTCCAATCTATGAGTTTACTTGTGTTTATATGCAAGTGTTTAACCTATTCTTGGAAGCAACATGCATAATCATTTCTTTGGCATGGGAAAAACAAAGTGTTGGTGTGTGTGTGTGACTATTGTCGGCGGATATAGGCTATAAACATGCATAATTATTTTTTTTTTTTGTAATTTTATTTACTTGTAAATTCCTTGTAAACACTTTAAATAAAAAGTAACATTTGACACTATTTAAATAAAAATGAAATCTTTAAACGCGAGTTTTGGCCAAGGTCAAAGGAACAAGGACGACTTTCGTAAAAATAAATATTTTACGATCTTAAAAATGATAACGAGACGCGTCGTAAATTTTTACGATGCTTACAAACGTTTAACGAACGCGCGGTCAATCATTGACTCGCGAAACGTCAAAATTTTTTTTTCTAAATTCCGTTCGTAATAAAATACGAAAATATTTATTTTTGACAAAAAAAAAATTTAATGTCGACGTTCGTTCGCATGAATTTATAAAATGATAATTTTGACCTCCAATTCGTGATCGTCATACTCGTCGTAAAACTCGGCATTGTATACATTACCACCACCTTATCGAGAGCGCCGTCTCGGTGCTCGTCCTTTCTTACTTATCTTAATTTCACTTGCAGTGAGACGGTTTCCTCATTATTGAACGGACTCACATGCTTGAACGCGAAGATCATGCGTTATAATACTCACCACTTGACCTAATTTCCGCGCACTCGAAAAGTCATCGATACAATGGTAATTTATACCAACGGAGATCACAAAATATATTCAACACCATCGCATCTTATCATAAGAGACGAAAAACGCACGGACCCGTGTCGAGAATACATAAATAGCGTATTTTTTAAACACCGCTCTCGCTCCTTTAAATGAAAGATCAATCCAAATCTTGATTTGGTGATCATTCCAACAAAAACAAAGCGCACATCGCTACGCAAAATCAAAACATACGTCGCTAAACAAAGCCCAAGCGTACGTCATCATCCAAACCAAAACACACATTAATATCCAAGACCAAATTATACATGTCGCCCTCCCCGTCTTATTTAATAATGCACCACCGGTTGCGAAAATAATCCGGAGTACATACGACCCCATCAAACGCATTTTAGCACATAACACATAAATTCACATAAGCAACATAATCACATTGATATGCTGCCTTCCTTCCTCCCCGGACACATACATTTTCCATTTAAAACGAAATTAAAAGAATAAAAAAATACCAAAAATACATTGTGTTGTGTTATGTTTGCATTTGTATTGTGCAGGGAACAGATATCTCACAAAAAGACGAAAAGCCAAGCAAAAAGCAACAAATCCAGTCACAGGATGGAAAAGTGTGTGAAGGCGAAGCCCAAGCAAAGTCAAGTCAACTCCGAGAAGAAAAAGCAAAGAAAAATATAACTTGAGGGGTCAAAAATGCCAAACCCCTAAGTTATATTAAGGAAACAAAGACAAGGGCTGATTATGCAGATTTGGAAAAGTTCATTTATAAAAGAAAGGGAAATGGAAATGAAAAGAAGATAGATTGTGGAGGGGCTTTGTCTTGTACAAAGCCAAACATTCCCTTATCATCTTCAACCTCTCTCTGTCACAACCCAACTTGTATATCCTTTCTCCCGCCAATACCAAAACCAGCACCCTGTTTTGCTCCCATACTTCTCCCCTGCAAAATCACTCAACACCCTACCAAAATCATTTCATCCACCCTACTTTCCCCCCCAGCTTTATAAAAGTCCATGTTGGCAATCCCTCTCCATTCCCAAAGCACTTCGATGGCTGAGATTGTCTCCAAAGAAGATCAAAGAAATCAAAGGGCATGGGATTTGCTCTAGATTCTCCTACTCAAACTAGCACACTTGGTTTTATCTCTCCAAAGAAGCACAAGATGCAAGTCCAATACTTCGGCTATATATAGAGCTTCTTGTAAGCCTTTGAGGTAGCATGATCTATCTAGTTAGTTTTTAGTTTTTAATTTAACTTAAGCTTATTTTCAGTCATTTACAGCTTTTGCTTTCAGCTTTGTAACATTTCCAAGTTTTAATGCAAATTTGAGTTTTTAAAGTCACTTTATAATCCCAAGTGTTATGTTTCTGAATTGAGTTGTTTTATGTTCAAAAGCTCTCAATACAGCTTGTTTACAAACTGTTTTAACTAAGTAAACTTAAAAGGTTAAGTAGTTAAGAGAATATCACACCAATCACTCTCAAATATACCTCAGCTTATGTTATGGATGTATCCGGCTCAGCGGGCTTATGGACTCTCACTAGCTTGTTTTATGCAAGCTAGAGCTTGTAGATTCATTGTTTGACCCTGTTTTGAGCAAGGGTGTAGTAAGTCTCTCTATTTCTTACTTTACTTGTCTATTGCAGAATTGTTAGTTTATCTGTTAAAACTGCTAGTTATAAGTTAACACTGCTAGATTAATTCATGCTTATTTAAGTGCTTATTATGGATTGAAAATTGCTTATAAGTGTTTTACTTTGTTATTTGATAATCTGTAAAAAAAAATTGATTTTTGAGGGGTATTTTCAACTAGCAGTACTAACCTCAAGTTAATACTGCTGGTTCACTTTTGGAACAGCACTAACTTAACACTACCAGTACTAACTCCAAGTTAGTACTGCTAGTTCATTTTCTTGGATTTCAAAGGTAGCAGTACTAACTAACACTAGCAGTACTAACTCCAAGTTAGTACTGTCAGTTAAAACTGTTAGTACTGGTAGTTCATTTTAGCTTATCTGTTATTTCAGCGCAATCTAGTGCTTATTCCTATTACTAAAGATTTCTTTAGCTTTTTAGAGTAGATTAAGCTTATTTTAGTGTATGTTTTCGTAGACTTATTTGTCTTTTCAAAATAACTTTAAGAGTTTATCAGTTTTAGTTTTCTAGCTTATTTATCATTATAGTCTATTCTGGTTGCTTATTCTTATGCTTAAGTGCTTATTTTGGGTAGTTAACCTTCTGTTTTAGCTTATTTGCTTATTTCTTGTTTAATTGTGTTTTGTTAAGGCTAGCAGTACTAACCTTTAGCTAACAGTACTAAATTATGCCTAGCAGTACTAACTCTAAGTTAGTATGGTAGTTAATATGTTAGTATGTTGTTAGTACTGTTGTGGTTTCTCTTATTTATTTAGCTTAATTGCATGGCTTAATTTGTTTATTTAAATTTAGATTAGCTTTTTTGTATGTCTTAGCTGATTAGAGCTTATTTGTGCCTTAGTGTAAAAGTTTTAAGTGTTTTTGCCCTTTGCTAGCTTTGATTCTTGTTCTAGTTTCTTTTCCTTGTTTATCTTTGAGGTCGTTTGCTCATTCAGTGTTAGTGCCAATTCATAATCTTATCCCTGTCATATTCAAACATAATTCATCAATCGTTTTTCGATAATCCATCTCTAGCCTCGTTGGGACTTAACGACCCGGGAACACTCTATACTGCTTCCGGTTTTCTTGATATCGCGTGATTTCGTTCCTTGGTTTATTTATGTCATATATAGATAGGTTTTAAGGGGTGAGTTCGCGCGTAGACCAGGGCTTAAGGCCCAGTAATCTGTTAGTTATATATTAGACCAATGAGGAGAGTTTTTGGACTAAAATGTTATTTCGGGATAAAACTTAAGACCTTAACGGCCATTAAGGCCCCATAGCAAGTTAAAGTGGAAAGGTGTATTTGTAAAATAGTATATTGATTGTATTGATCATAAGAGGTAAGATTGGACTTAGCGAGAATTAGTGAGTTATTATTTGAACCTTCGGGTCATGAAGAGAAAACGCGGATTGTTGGATGACTAAAATGGGTTAAATGAAATTATGATAGCTCCGGAAGTGAAATTTATGACTTAAATTGGACTATTTTGCTATGGTTGGTTAAAACATATTGAAAGTATTAATTTTTGTTATTTTGTCGGAAAATGTTGAGTTCGTGAAAAGTGTTTGGGATTAAGTTTTAAAACCTTGGAAAACGTCGTATAGACGTACGGGTCATGCCGAATTTTCAAAAGAAGTTTATACTTAGAAACTTTACTTGAAAGGGTAAATTTTCAAGAGTTTAATAATAAAATATTATTTTATTTCAAATTGACTACAAGACGAAAGATATATTTTCCTCAAAACATTTCTTAAATATTTAATATTAGTAAACTTTTGTGTCGATTCGATTTGAAGGAATAAAAGATGATTCTTATGAAAGATTAAGTGTCGAGGTAAAAACTATTGGACATGGACATATTAAAATAATGAGACGTTGTAATTACCCTGTTAGCCTGATAATAAGACGAAAATAATAAAATATTATTATGTTATTTTGATATTAGTATCTTATGTATTTATTTAATTATAAAATATAAATATATATAATTTATATATATATATATATATATATATATATTATATATATATATATATATATATTATTATTATATATATTATATATATATATATATATATTATATATATTATATATATATATATGATTGATTTTCGGGAGTGTTAAATTGTTTATTTTCGACTCTTGAGTTCTTACTCATTTTTTTCGTCAGATTTCAACGGAATATTTGGTCGACTGTTTCGTTTTAAAGATTAAAGGTGTCTTGAGTGAATTGTATTTGTTTCACACTTAGCCCAAGTGTTGAGTCATTTTTCGTAATTACCACACAACCATAATAGAGATAACGATTTTGTTATGAGATAACAGTTTTGTTATGAGATAACAGTTTTGGTAAAGGGATGAAAGTTTTGAAATGAGATTATGGAATAAAAATGAGGATTTTGTGTGAGTAAAGACGAACACTTGTACAATAAGATAACTTTGTACAAGTATTAATGAGGTGAATTAATGTTAGGTCGTTTCCGAGTACTGTTGTGCGCTTGCGTAGAGATTGTTTATGCTTTAAGATTGAGATTGTGCTGTTTGCATTTTGCTATTTAAGGTAAGTTCTTGTAGCCCTATTTTTCTATTGTTTTTCTGTTGGGGGAAAATGATACTCAAATGTGTTTTGAACTGTTTTGAATTAAACTGTGCGAAATGTGATTTTGTTTTTAGGACAAGATATGTGCTTATGATTGCTATATGAATATTATGTGTTGTATGATTGTTTTGATTGGAGGGGTACGCCTATCCTAGTATTTGTATAGTTATGGAGCGGCTGGGTACGCCTACCCTGGTATGTGTGAGGTCCTGCCCTAATCTAGTGCTCCAGCTAGTAGGCCCTTTAGGTGCGTAAGTGACATATGGTGATCGACTAGCGGAATCGCTAGGTCGTGTTACATGATTAGCGAGGATGCTAAGTCATGGGTTGTTTGCATATATTCACTGTCATATTGCACTATTGTCTACTGTTTTGAAATATTGGCACAACTTTTGGGTTTAAGGTCAAACCTACGAGCTCACCAACATTATTGTTGACATTTTCGACTATCATTTTCAGGTGTGTCAATTAAAGGTATGTGAATGATGTTGGAATACCAAAGATGCATACCCAAGGGGGGTTGAGTCAAGATGAGTTGAAATTGTTTTATTGCCAAGTCGTAACTTGTAAAGTTAATGTAAATCCAAATCTTTTCTTTGTAAATTGTAAAGTGTATGATCTTGTATCTTGTGTGATGAACGATATTGTCGCATCTTGTGTTTCTGCCACTGGCGGGGTGTGACATAAGTGAAGGAAATTTTGCTAATAATATATGAAATACTTAGTGTTACTGCAAGCATCTCTCTTTTGGTTAAGCAATTACTTTATTAACTAACAATCAAACATATGCATGTAACATACCTTACTCCTCCCACTTCCTGCATCATACATGGTCGTTTGATCATTCACAACCATGGAAATCTCCTGACCACCATCACTGTTCGAGGAAAAACATATAATTGAGCTCATACACGTGATAACAATAAGAAGAAACACCGTTGTGTACATATTCTTCATGATTAATCTTTTATAGTAGTATTGCTAAACAAGTGTTTGTTTATGTGGTTGTGAGGTACTACTCCAACTAACGCTAGTCTATTTATAGACTAAATTATCTATTATGATCATGGGTTAACCCATGAGCTTTGGTTAGACCCGAAAAGCCATTTTGGCAAAAATAGCTGTAAGCTATAAGCTGTAAACTGTAAGATGTAAGCTGTAAACTGCAAAGCTGTTAACATGAGCTACAAGCTGTATCTTTTTTTCAATAAAAGTGTTTGGTAAATTAGCTGTTGACTGTAATTATAAGATGTAAAATGACTTAAAAGGACATATTTAAATAGATTATAATATGGTTGGAAGGTATATCAGTAATTTACAGTTTTAACAGCTCCTAACAATTCTAAAAGCTTCATGAATCAGCTTTTCATTTAGGAGCTACTTGTTTAAAATAAAAGCTTAAAGTTGATGCATCCAAACAGAGCTATTTGTTATGAAAGAGATTATTTGTTATGAAAGAGATTATTTTTATAATGTGAACTCTTTTAAGATTAATTGATACAGGACCCTAAAAGCTATTACATGAGAGGTTGTTTCGTTTGTAGATGTTTTTGTTTTAGGAGTGTTTTTTGTGTTTCTTTGGTGTCTCCACCTTGAAGATTACTTTGTATTTGGCCCTTTTTTTTACCTTTGCTGCCTAAGCCTAATAATATCTCTGTTGTTTGGGGAAAAAAAGAAGTTAAATCCATGTACACTTTGAGAAGGGTAGCACTATTTTTAAATTTTCATGAAGAGTAGCACTCCAGGTATTCTGATACCATTTCTTGTTCTTTGGCATTGATGGACACTTTCAATGGAAATGCATGTGTACACTCTGACCGCAAGGTGGTTACTTTTTGTGAGATTTCCCTTGTGCTCACTAGAGTATGCCCGTGCTAACCCAAATCTGCATGTTCTAATATCACGTCATTGCAATAAGGAGATTAGAAGATGAAATGAAAAGTTTCAACCATAGAAACAACAAAAGAAGAAAACTAAAGACTTATAAATGGGTAAATAGATCAAGGTTATGTTCATCTCTATCTCTATTCAAATAATGGTTATGTAAATTGGTCAGAACTTACAAAAAATTTAAGAGGAAATGGTCGAAATTCGCCCTTCATGAAATCCAGTTATTTGTTCTCATTATTTATGTATCGTATAATCCGAATCTTTCTATTGATCATTTTATATGTATAAGATCAAAATCGTAAAATCAAGTTGAGATAGAAAAGAAATATCATATTTAAACATTCACATGTATATGCCTATATTAATTTCAAACACACAAACAAATTATGATCAGAAACAATACTCCATTATGATTTACATGTCTTGGGAAGATCTAAAAGCTAGTCCATCGATGCTATAACAGAATTTTGTTAATAAATACTTACGGACTTTAAAAACATGTGGATATCTGATAAACCGTGTTAACAAACTTTCTTTTCCAGCCTTAATCACCAATGACCTACATGATGACCATGCGTTCTTACATAAGGATTAGACTTTTCCTTCTCGACGGGTAATTACATGAATATATATGAAGCAAATGACGATTTATAGCAAACCAAGTTAAAAATACAAACAAAATTTCTTTTTGTGACTCATGGTGTTGAGTGTATGTCCACTGCTCGAAAACTAAATATAGCTATCATCCTCATGCAATGATGCTTATAAGCTAAGAGAAGACATAACAATCATCAAACACTTAGGACTTCACAATTTTATTTACAGTAAGGTGTTTTTAGAGTGACTCGTAAAGTAGTATATCATCTTCATGCAGTGATGCGTATAAGCTAAGACATAACAATCATCAAATACTTAAGACTTCACAAGTTTATCCTAAACCAAATCAATCAAATGAAAACCATAGCCACAGTAAATGGAAACTAACCGTCTTCATGAATGTCAATGAAAGGTTCCACTTATTTGAAGAATCTTTAATGCAATAATCTTGATGAGTCAATGCGTATTCATATATCCAAATAATATATCATAAAAGTATTAATGAAACCATGTAACAACCATTATAACAGGATGGTTAGGAATATATTATCTTTGAAGGCAGGTAGAGAGATATGAAATTATGAATCTGCTTAGGATAATTAGGAATGGGATGACACAATGGTGCATAAGAGAATAGAGTGGTGAACATTTGCTACAATGGAGCGAGGTTACATTATATATATAGTGTAACATATATAAAAAATGATGTTGTTTAAGCAAAGAATTATACACATCATCAATTAATTTGATGAATCACTATTAAAAAAGATTTTAAACGTGCTAAAGATACTAAAACTGCTCTACATAAATATGACTAGCAGGGTAACCGCGCGTTACGGTGGCGGGTACCCTCTGACGATTAACTGGAAAAATAGATCTCGGTTCACCCGTTTATATCGGTTCCGACAGGTTCTCTCCGGTTCGTTTCGGACGGCTTTTATTGGCTAGTCAAACCGGTGGCGACTCCGGTTTCTAGTTGAGCAGGTTAGTCTGTTCCGGTTTTTAAAAATATATGTTCCTATCAACTTGTTAGCATATAAATTGTATAAAGCTTTGTGTGTATTATTAGTTTCTATAATGTGTATAATAACATGTACTTTTCATTTTAAGAGTGTTTTAAAAATAACATTAGTTAGTGTGTGTAATTAGTTTATACTTTGGATTATCTTGTAGCTTGTTTAGATTACGGGAGGTGATTTGCGCACATAAATTTTTGATTAGGACACTCACAGTACAAGCAGTTAAAACACACTGTAAAACATTATACAAGTATGTAATGCACATAAAAGAGTGTCCCAATAAAAAAAGTGAGTGTGCAAATCAATTCTCTTAGATTATACATTGTGAAAATATCATTATACTTTTGAGTAAGTGAGTGTTTTAATTGGTTGTATTTAATTTGGTAGGTATGCTTTTAATTAGTTGTACAATGTGAATATCATTGTACTTTTAAATAATGAGATGTTTAATAGGAGTATTAATTATGTATTAAAAAGTTGTATAATATGTTTCTTTATGTGTATGTTTCAATTTTCAAGTTTGTAATGTGTTAGTGCATTAAAATATTATACACTATGTATAAATGTTTGTATGTTTGAAATTTCAAGTTTGAAAGCATTTACTGCTCCAACATGCCTTCCTCTATTATAAGTATAGATGACCAAAATAAGACACATCTATTAATCTAGATTATATTTTACTCAACTCTTATGAGATAATAAATAACTTTATAGAGAATGATTTTGCACAAAGCTTCTATTTTATTATAGTGGAGGTGTACCTACGTACATTGTTTTTCTGCTACAGTCCTAGTCGCGGGTAATGTTGTTAGTGAAGGCGCTGAATATAAGCTTATTCATCATTCTCTTGTATAGTCTCTGAGTGTTTTGTGAACTGCCTTGCTACATTGCATCTGTTTCAGATGAGCATTTTCACCTGCTCTCTAAAAGCATGCCGTGATCGCGTCTACTATATATACGACTATCTCACCAAGTAATACACAATCAGCAGCACCCTATAGCTCTACAACATTGACAACATATTATCTAGCTAATTACACACAGCGTAAAGCGGGGTTGTGGTGAGGATGTGAAGTGAGTCTCTTTGTCTTCTCACACATCATCATGTATCCAAATATTAACTAATTAGGCTCAACGTTGCTCTAGAGCGTGTACGAATATGTCTTCTAGTATAACCCTTAATAAAGAAAAGTGCGCGACAGTCTTTAAACACAGTAATAATACTAAATTTATAAAAACTTATACAATTTATATCTAACAAGTGATAGAACATATTTGTATAAAAACAGGTACAACTAACCTGCCAACTTATACAATCCCCACCGGTTTGACTAGACTAGATAATAGCCGGCCTCATCGAACCGAGATACCTGTCGGTATCCAATATAAACGTGAACAGAGATCTCTTTTCTCCAGTTCTATCGTCAGAGGCGTACACCCACAGGAACTGAGCTTTTTATTTTTTTTGTGTTTGAATGGTTTTCTTTATTGCACCATACTAATTTTCTGTAAACTAACACAAAAAATAAGTCGATGATAGGAAATCGAAATCAGCTGCAAAAAAATCCAATGATGAAAGTTTAAGGATATGTTTTTTAAAAAATTTTTAATACAAAATAAATATGAAGTTACATCTCGGTCCTAACTAGGAATCCTAGAACCTTTAAGTCTGCTATGGTTTTTTGTTATCACCGCTTTAGGCATCCTTTGTTGAATATTGGCGTCATCTAACAATAATAAACAAAAATGCCCCTTGCAACTTGACGGCACATCAACTATAACTTTATCCTTGGCAACTTGATAAGCACCATGTCGAGACACATTTTCATGAAACAGTTGTTAGGAGCCTAACACCCATACTTGGGGGGTTTTTTCTTATATATTTATTTGGTTAATGACATATTGGTATGCATTACCATGGCAGCCATTCACCCATACTGTAAGTGCCCAGTATCTTTACTTATTGCTTCTCTCTAAACACACATTCCTAACATTCTTGATTTCCCATCCTACGAAACCAGAATTTGTTAAACTACAAAGAATTTATGATCGATACTTTGTGAACTTAAAAACATATTAACATATAAAAAATTAACTTTACATAGCGTTGATAGAGCCTCTGACTGTCAATCCACTCAATCACCAGTATGCACATAAAAACATAATAAAAAGTAAATGATCAATTAAACATTTAGGAAAGCATACACCATGAATTCGTATTCGAGGATCACTACAGAACTGCTATTTATCCATAACTTTGCAATTCTGTCATATCGAAGTCCACCTTGACTTCTTCTGGGAACTGAAACCTTCAATGTGGCAAGAAGATAAGAAACTATGGCAAGTTATTGTGACAATACCAAAAGATAACTGTGACACACATAAAATTTGTGGCTTTTATGGAAGATGCAACACTGAAGACACGCATAAATATGATTTAAAAGATGGAGCATATGGGTTTATCAAGTATTCTAATGTAAAAATGGTAGATACAGAGTGTTAGGTTTAAGAAAAAGACTCGGTCACCCTGTGTAACTTACAATTTATCCTAGTTCGTAGTTTAATGTTAATCGTATGACATACGGTATTGGTCTGAGTGTAAACCCACACATGTAAGCCCATACCAAGGCCATTAGGCTGATTTGTAAGACACATATAAATACCTCTTCCATCCCATGGAAGAGATGGTTGGTCATTTCATTTATCAAATATAACTTTCTCTCACTAAAAGCTTTTCTCTAGTTTTCTTCTCTCTTTAGAATCGGCTAACCCCTAGCATCACCATTATGTTATGATATCCAATATCCTACAATTGGTATCAGAGCCCATGGGATGATTAGACTGTATGTATGTGCATTTTCTTGCTCGGTTTAGATCAAAAAGTGTAATTTTAAGGTCTATGACTTGTTTTTCATTTTTCTCTAAGATGTTGATCTTTGTTGTGTTAAAGTTTAGGTGTTTGTAGTAGTTATAACCTTGTAGTACTTCATTGTGCAAAAGAAATCAAGCAAAAACGTTCAAAAGGGTTATTTTTAGGTGAAAAGGTATTTTTTTCTAGGCGACGGTTTGTCATTCTATTCCTATTTCTACGTAGCGGTTTGTCAGAAAAAGTAATGTTCTACAGCGGTTTGTCAGAAAGGAAAGTGACAGCGGTTTGTCCTTGAGTGATAGTAGTTTGGATAGCCAGCGGTTTACAGGTTTTGAAGATTATACTTTTGTAGCGGTTTGGGAAACAACACTCTGGCGGTTTGGTTTTCTGGCAGCGGTTTGGTTTTCTGGCAGCGGTTTGGTGTAAATTTTATTAGTAGCGGTTTACCTAGGATTATTTTAATAGTAGCGGTTTATCCATAGCGGTTTGTGACAGGTTTTGAAGATTTTTTCCATGTAGCGGTTTACTAAACTAAACTCTAGCGGTTTATTGAGTAGGCAGCGGTTTGGTATAACATGCAGCGGTTTGGTTACATTGCCAGTGGTTTGAGCTACTGTTTGCACACTTAGATTTTTTTTAAACCTTTGGACTTAACAAAACTAAAACAACAAAACACTTAATTTAACTTCACCACTTTTAACATACACTCACTAATCATTGAACGATCAACTCATATCATTTCACAATCAATTATGATGGCTAGTCTTTCTGAAGATATCCAAAGTGTTGGTTCCGATACCCACCCACCAATGCTTTATAGGTCTAATTTTGACTCTTGGTAACAACGTATTCGTTTGTACTGTCTAGGAAAAGATAATGGAGAGAACATACTCCAGTCGATTGATGAAGGTCCGTTTAAGATGGGAAAGTTTAAAGAGACACTCGTTGACGGTGCTCAAGGTCCAGAACGGGATAGAGTCTTTAAAGACCTTACACCAGAAGAAAAGGAAAGGCATAAAGTTGATATTCGTGCAACAAATATCCTACTTCAAGGTTTACCAAAAGACATCTACACACTCATCAATCATTACACTGACCCCAAAGACATTTGGGATAATGTGAAGATGCTCCTGGAAGGTTCTGAGTTAACAAAAGATGAACGTGAATCATAATTATATGATGACTTTGAACACTTCCATCAGAACAAAGGAGAAACCATTAACGAATACTATGTTAGGTTTACAAAGCTCATTAACGACATGAGAAACATTAAGATGGCTATGCCCAAAATGCAGCTTAACTCAAAGTTTGTGAACAACATGTTGCCTGAATGGGGTAGATTCGTAACTGTAGTCAAACTGAACAGAGGATTGAAAACATCTAACTATGATAAGCTATATGCTTACTTGAAGCCACACGAGGCACATACTAAAGAGAACAAGATAATGTTGGAAAGATACGCTCAACATGCTATTAATCCTCTTACCTTTGTGTCTAATGTTTCACTTCAGCAGTACCCTACAAAATCATCAGCTAATCCACAATCTGGATATGTCCCACCAGTTACCTATCAACCCTAATTTGCTGATAACGAACACCTTGATTCAGGACTTACCCCAACTGATGACTTGATTGAAAACTTAACTAAAACAGTTGCCCTACTCTCCCAATCCTACAAAACACACCTTCCTCAAACTAAAAATCAACTCAAAACTTCATCTAACACAAAGAACCAAGCCACAGTTCAAAACGGCAGGGTTGTTGTTCAGAATGTTCAGGGAAGACAGAACAGAGTTCAGGGGAACAATGCAAGAGGAGTAGTCGTAGCTGGAAATGCGGGAGTTCTGAACAGTGTTGGCAATGCAAATCCTGGTCAAGCAAAGCCTATTAAGTGCTATAATTTCAATGGAATATGGTACATAGCAAGACAATGCACTCACCAAAAGCAAACCTCACAATTCAGAATACTTCAAGGACAAGATGCTACTGATACAAGCTCAGGAGAATGAAGTGGTTTTGGATGAAGAGCAGTTGTTGTTTATTGCAGGTTGACAAGATAACACTTTTGATGATGATATGGATGAGCCACCGGTACAAGATTTAGCACTCAATGTGGACCACATCTTTCAAGCTAATTAATGTGATGCTTTTGACTCTGATGTTGATGGGGCTCCTACTGCACAGACCATGTTCATGGCAAATCTATCATCAGCTGATCCAATCTACGATGAAGCTGGTCCATCATATGATTCGAACATTCTATCTGAGGTACAAGATCATGATAACTATCTAGATACTGTTGGTGTGTATCATGCAGCACACGAGATGCAAAATGATGTACAACAAAACTACGTTGTTGACTCTAATGTTGAATATACGAGTGATAGTAATATTATTCCGTATGAACAGTATGTGAAGAACAACGCAGAGCATGTTGTACAAAGTAATGTATCTTCTGTGCGAAATGATGCATTAATGATGATAATCAATGATATGCATAAGCAGGCTGCCCAATGTATTTATGCTAATGAGCATAACAAAGTAGTACATGAATCATTAACTGCTGAACTTGCAAGATATAAGGAATAAGTCAAGATTTATGAAAAAAGGCAAGGTTTGAATTAACTGAATGAGAACAAAAGATTGATGAACAATTGAAAATAATTATCATTGACCGTAACATTCAGGAAAAATCTTTGAAAAATGAACTTCATTCTGTAAAAATGCAACTTAATTCTACCATTGACCATAACAAGTTAATGAAAGAAGAAGTAGAAACTTTAAAAAAGGATTTTAAACAGAAAGAAAATAAACACCTTGAAGATTTTTTGGATATGAAAGCATTAAAAGAAAAGGTTGAAGATAAATTACTTAAATAAGATCAGTCTCTTCAAACGGTACACATGTTATGTAAACCAAAACCTTTTTATGATGAAAAGAAAAAGGTACTAATAGGCTACAAAAATCCCTTATATCTCACCAGTGCAATGCAAGTTCCATTTCTCTCTATAATGATCATGAAATAGTCAAGACCAATCATGCCCCTGCTGTTGTGCATGACTCAGAGGATACTCTTGAGTTAGCTGAGATAACTAGAAAGGAAATGCTTGAGAAAATGAAAATCCCTCTGTTGGTTAAAAATAAGATTAAGATTGCACCCCCAGATTACTCAAAAGAGAATTATATTGCAACTTTTACACCACAGAGACAATTGTCCGCAGAACAAATATTTTTGTCTTTTATTCTGAAACCAATTTCAAAAATGACAGTGTACCCACCTAATACACCAGCAAAGCTTGTCCCCATGGTTCTTCCAACAAAAAGTCAAGTAAAAATTAATATTTATACACTTACACAACTTTTTTTAGAATTTGACAAAACTTGTAAAAAGAGAATTACCCCACGTGGTCTCACAGAAGGGGAAAGGGGTTTCGAACAAACAAAGGAATGTTACCTTACTGAAGTAATTCTATTTTTTTCAAAACAATTAAAAACATTTTGAGGGAATCCAAACGGCTCTCATTAAAGAAGTTAAAGAAATTAAATTTTTTTTGAACAAATGGAAGCTGAGGTTGAACAACATGCCGTGGACAAGAAATGTGTTGAAATTGAGAGGAAAAACCTTCTCATTGAAAATGAGAATCTAATTGTTGATTGTTTATATAATGAATTGTTGTATAGTATCAAGAATTCTGTGAATACTGTATCTAGATTTTCTAAAATGCATGATGCTTACACTGTAGAACAAGCACGTAATGTTGAACTTGAAGTTGAGATTTCTAAATTAAAACATAAGCTTCAAAAAGATAATCATAGTGAAATGATAAAACATTTTTCCAAACTTGAGGTGGATCATCTAAATTTGCAAATGAAGTATCAACATCTTAAAGAACGTTTTGGAAACAAAAAATCACAGACATCTCAGGATGCTCCTGAATTTGACTCATTTTTTGAAATCAACAAAATGAAAGAGCAGCTTCAAGGAAAGGACAACACAATTAGAAAATTAAAAGTTCAAATCTCTCACACGAATGAGAGACGTAGTGGAGCAGATTGTACTCTAGCTTTTAAGGCCTTAGATTCTCATAACATCGAATAAACAGAACATGTCACTGCTCTTTAAGAACAAAATGTGCGTTTTAGGGTAGAGAATGAAAAAGTTAAGCAGCATTACAAAGAATTGTATGATTATATTAAGATAACATGTGCTAAAACTATTGAAAAGACATCTTCTTTGTTAACTGAAAATGAGAAACTAAAGGCTCAGCTAAAAGGAAAAATAGAATGCGTCACTATGAATATTGTGAAACCAAAAGTTCTTGCCCTTGGTATGTATGCAATCGATGTTGAACCAATCCCTCCTCATAATAGGAACAATAGGGAAGTTCATTTAGATTATCTCAAACATTCTAAGGAAAGTGTAGAAATACTTCGTGAGATAGTAGAAGAGGCTAGAATTGAAAAACCATTAGATAATGCGCCTGGAAATTCTTGCTTTTACACTAAACGATCTCAGGAATTATTAGAATATGTGATTGGCACTTGTTCGAAAGAATTCTGTAAAAGAGATAAAAAAAAAGGTTGCTACTACCCCTTTGAATAGGAACAAGCAAGCTACTTTTAAGGAAACATGCGGAGCTTCAAATAATAACACACAAACACATGTTAAGCAACAGAAAGTGCAAAAGACTAATGTACCTGTGATACCTTCTACAGGAGTAAACAGTTCTACTGAAGCTAGCGGGTCAAAGCCTAGGAGAAATACAAAGAACAATAGGATGTTGCCGGCTAAAAGTAATAACAAGAAGAAAGTAGAAGATCACCCTAGGAACAATAAGTCTAAGTTGAAGCAAGAGAATCGTGTTAATTCTAGTATTAGTCATAAGCGTACTGTAATTAATTCGAATTCTAAAACTGTATGCAAGATATGTAACAAATGCTTAATTTATACTAATCATGATAAGTGTGTTGTGAAATATTTGAAGTCTGTTTATGCCCCCCCCCCCCTTATTAAAAAAAATTTAAGCAACGTTAAGCAAGTTTAGAAAGCAACAGGAAAACTGTTTGCTAATGTTGGTTATCAGTGGAAGCCCACTAGAAAGAAATTCACTTTAGGAGAACAACGCCCTTTTACTAGGTTGACTAAATCCAAAGTAGTGCCTTTACAGCAACCTCAACACGTTAGTACTAGTGAAATTATAATCACTGAGAGATTTAGTAACATTACTCAGAAACCATTAGCTAGATACAAATGTAGAAACAAAAAGGAAAAGGTTTCCACTGGCATTCCCACTACAGCTGAGACACAGACAATTAATGCTCCTGTGAAATATACTACTTTTTCTGCTAATTAACAGGACCCCAACAGAAATTAGGGATCTAACATACCAAACTCTCCATTTTTATCTGTTTTCAAATGCAGGTCGTACAGATCGTCCTATTGTATTTGGACTCAGGCTGCTCAAAACATATGACAGGGAATCGCTCACGGATCAACAATTTCGTGAAAAAGTTCATCGGGACAGTCAGATTCAGGAATGATCATTTTGGTGCTATTATGGGTTATGGAGATTACATGATTAGTAACAGTGTGATCTCCAAGGTATATTATGTGGAAGGACTTGGACACAATCTCTTTTCTGTAGGAAAATATTGCGATTCAGATCTTGAAGTTGCATTTAGAAAAGATTCATGTTATGTTAAAGATGTAGATGGTGTGGAATTACTTAAAGGTAATCGTGGCTCGAATCTGTATACTATCTCTGTTGAAGACATGATGAAGTCCTCTCTAATCTGCCTATTGTTAAAAGCCTCTAAGAACAAATCATGGTTGTGGCATCATTGGCTAAATCATTTGAACTTCGATACCATCAATGATCTTGCACGAAAAGATCTGGTAAGAGGCTTACCAAGGTTGAAGTTTGAGAAAGACCATCTTTGCTCTGCTTGTCAACTAGGAAAGAGGAAGAAGTATACCCACAAACCCAAATCTGAAAACACCATTATGGAAGTCTTACATACTCTTCATATGGACTTATGTGGACCAATAAGAGTGCAGAGTATTAATGGGAAGAGATACATTTTGGTCATCGTTGATGATTATTCAAGATTTGCATGGGTTAAGTTTTTGAGATCAAACGATAAAACTCCAGAGTTTGTTATTAAAATTTTAAAGCAAATACCAGTTGGTCTCAATAGAACTGTCAGATACATTCGAACAGATAATGGCACAAATTTGTTAATCAAGTTCTAAATGAATTCTATGAAAGTGTTGGCATCTCTCACTAAAAATCTGTTTTGAGAACTCCTCAGCAGAACGGCATTGTCGAAAGATGGAATCGTACTCTTGTGGAAGCTGCTCAGACAATGCTAATATTTTCTAAAGCTCTGATGTTTCTATGGGCAGAAGTTGTTGCTACTGTTTGTTACACCCAAAACAGATCCATAATTCATACTCGTCACAACAGAACCTCATATGAGCTTGTGCATGATAAGAAACCCGATCTTACATTTCTCTGTGTTTTGGTGCTCTTTATTATCCTACAAATGACAGCGAAGATCTTAGAAAATTGAAAGCAAAAGCAAATATTAGGATTTTCGCTGGTTATTCTCCCAATAGGAAGGGTTATAGAATCTACAACAAGAGAACCTGGCGAATCATGGAAACAATTCACGTCTAATTTGATGAGATAATTGAGCATATGGCTCCTGTTCACATTAATTCAGGACCCGAGCCTATTTTGATGACGCCTGGACAAATCAGTTCAGGGCAAATACCAAATCCAGTCCCTGCAGCTCCTTATGTACCACCAACCAATAAAGATCTGGAGATTTTATTTCAACTGATGTTCGATGAATACTTTGAACCCCCTAGTATTGAAAGACATGTACCTCCTGCTCATGCAGTTCAAGTTCTAGTTGTTTCAGCCGGTACACCTTCTTCTACATCAATTGATTTTGTGGCTTAAACTGGGGTTTGGTGCTCGTTCGTGATAAAACATTTAAGGATAGAATGATTTTTGATGATTGCTAGGAGGTCCTGATGTGTTTAGATGCCTAAGATGTTGTTTGGTGTTAGCCTAGAAGTAGATTATTGATAATGCTCAAATTATACATGTTTTTATACGCGTTATCAATGATTTTATATATATAATTTGGTTAAATATAAGAACTTTTGGTATAGAATTGACTATATTTGCTATTGTAGGTTCTTGGAATGTGTCGTGGAAGAAAATGGAAGAATACACGAAGATTTGAATCTTAAACAAAGAAATAACTGAAGATAAAGATCTCCTGACACCTGTTCACTATTTTGGTCATAACTCGGTCATACGAACTCCGTTTGACGCGATTCTGGCAGCCACACGAAGAGAATTCAATTATCTACAACTTTGAATAAGGCTAAGTGCTGAAATTGCTCCAAGTACGCCGTACTTCTAAAAATGTGCGGCGCACTTTTCATCGAATTTAAGAGAATTAAAGACAATTAAATGAAGTGTGCATTAACTCCCTATGTGTGGCACACAAATAAGTTTGTGTGGCGCACTTTGGCTCCTGAAAAGCCTATAAATACCCTCCTTGGCTCTTCCATTTCATATATCTCTCATACAATCTTATATCTTACACACACATTCATTAGAGCCATTAGAGAGGAGGAAAGAGTGGTAAGGATCCTTGGATCCAATGATCCAAACACCCCTTTAATCCGCCACTCACCACCATGTAACCACCATAAACCACCACCATATTCATAAATTTCCTAGTTCTAACACCATATCTAGACCACCTACCATCTATTTCCAGAATCTAAACACTTATTACTTTGATTCTTAGAGGATTCACACCAAATTCTCTGAAGATCATCACCATAAACCTTGTAACCAAACACTCCATTTGGTGATACGTTGTGGATTCCCAGAAGTTACTTGGTATATTTTGGGTTATCTCAGTAGCATTTGGTTGTTGGTTGATCATGGAACTATTAGTTTTGGGTTGTTGGTTGTTGTAGTCGAAATATTGGTATTGTTACTTTGTTCTCATATGTGAAACATGATATGATATTTGGATGATATTGCTATGACTTATGAATATACGTGTTTATGAATTTGATGTTAACTTGCTTGGATAATTGTTTATCTCTTGGTATATCATTGCAATTGAAATAGGCCGAAAGGGTTAATTGTCTTGATGTATTTTGAGCCGTTTGTCTATGACGTGTCAATATCATACTTGTGAGACTTGTGTGGTAAATTGATAATCAACCCAAGTAGAGTGTTGTTTAATACCCTTCCTTATGTTGACCGACCGGGTTGGGAGGAATTCATATATATGCATATTTGATATAAACCATTCCTAATGCACTCGTAATGATGTAGTATATAGCCCAAAAGGATTCTATGTTATCATTGGTAGATATGTTTGTTATTATGATTACCCATCATGTATGACTTGTATGCTTAGTTTATATAAAGTCTTGATCTATCTCTATCTATTATATGGATCATGCCTTGTTCCTTGCTTGCTTTATACACACGTTTTGGCTATTTGATCCATGACAATCATTTAGCTTTGTTACTTGATAAACAATATGTGAATTGCTACAAATCCCGTAGAACGACCTGGACTTACCTAATACTATATTACACTCGAATAGGGTATACTTGCCCGAATGTTGTGTTTTTAGTCAAAATCGGTATTTCTAGTTATTATAAATTTAAAGCTTGTAAAAACACACATCAATTATTAAAAGCTTAAGTTTGCCGTTCACCGCAGCGGTTTGCTGTGAAACCGCTATTCTAGACAGCGATTTGCCGCTTGAGATTCTTCTCAGCGGTTTGCCTAGGTTATTCTAGGCAGCGGTTTGCATAACATTCTAGGTAGCGGTTTACCATTATAATATTATTTTATTCAAATAGGGAAACCGTTGCATCACAACAGTTTGGTGAAATTATACTTTTATTATTATAATATTCAAACCGCTATTTCAATTTTTTTCTAATCCGCAGCGGTTTGATTAAATACCAATAAAATATTCACACCGGTTTGGTCACAGCGATTTAATGAAAAATGTTAATTTTTAAGATTTTATAATATTTTATTCGTAGTGGTTTATCAATCGAATATCATAGCGGTTTGTTCAAACCACTTCGTAGCAGTTTGTCCAAACCACTTCGCAGCGGTTTGTCTAAACTACTTCATGGCGGTTTGGTGAATTCTTGACAAAACACTATCTCGTCACAGCAGTTTGCCAATGTCATCTCATAGCGGTTTACTCAAACCACTTCGTGGCGGTTTGATGAATTGCTTGACAACAGTTTGGGCCATACTTTCTAGTTTTGGCCCATTAAGCCTAATAACCTTTTCAGGCCTAATCCAACGGCCCAATTGACTAGTTAACTCCCATCTGGGCCTTAGTTAACTTGCTATTAAGCTTATCGGATAATCTATGGACCTTTGACCAAGGTTGACCAATGTTGACTTTTGGATTGACTTAAGCCAATCACCAGTGACTCAATGTGATATATTTTTCCCAAACTTGATTCAATCATAGCTTAATCAAACATGGCATGGTAACTCAAACACAAGGCCAATTCTTACCTCTAACATCAAATACCTATTATTTTGTCAATCTTTGTTGATATTCTTAAGCAGATAAGATGGCTGAAGAGAATGTCCCTGCTCCTACACGAACTGATGCTTAATTGGTTCCTGTCAAGGCACGCTTACCCATTGGGAAGAGAAATCTTCTCATGGATCTTCAAAAGATGCAAAAGAATCCTATCTTTCGTATCTCAGTGGACATCCTTCAAAACACCAACTTCTTCAGAGCCTTTACAGCATCAACTGATGTCCCTTCAATCTACATTCAGCAATTCTGGAACACTCTTGGAAAGGATTTCAAGACTAGTGTATACAGTTTCCAACTGGATGAACTATAGTTTAATCTAAATGTTGATCTTCTTCACAAGGCTTTGGGGATTACCCCTAAAGATTCTGCATACCCTTTTGTACCACCTCTAGTCGGTGATCTGGTAATAGACTTTGTGAACAATCTGGGATACCCAGAAGAACTTCAATTTGTTTCTAAGACATGCGTGAATAGTCTATATCAGCTATGGAGAACTATTCTTTCTATGATCAACCAATACTTAACAGGCAAGACATCTGGTGGTGACAGACCCAGACACCCAGTTCTTCAAATGTTGTGGGGTGTTGTCACGAGAACCAATGTAGACTATGCATAACTTATTTGGGAAGAGTTCATACAGGAAATTAAGAATTTCTTTTTTGATATGGCCAATATAAAGGTTCCCACCAAGAAGCCAAAGTCTCATGTTATTCCATACTGCCGATTCACCAAGTTGATTATTTATTACTTGGGGAGTAGACACAATATTCACATAAGGCACCAGTCTCCTGTTCACATCACAACAGATGACTATCCACTCGGCAATCTCAAATTTGTCAGCAAAGGAAGAGTGGATGAGGTATTTGGAATGCCTATTCCCAAAGACCTGATTAGTGATGTCATTCGAAATTCAGAGTACTACAAGAAATATTTATAAATGGCTACGCGTAAACCCCATCAACCGACTACTATAACAGGTGAAGAGGTTGAGAAGAAGAAGAAAGCTATAAAAGCTAGTAAGTCCACACATCCTGCACCTGCCAAACAGCCTAAGCCTATGAAAAATAAAACCTCCAAGCCTACTCCTTCAAAGAAAATCCACAAGGGAAAGAGGTCTGATCATCTTGTTGACGAAGCAGATAAAGAACCTCAACCTAGTTCTAAACTTCAAGTGGAAGATGATGAATACAATCTCTAGAGAGGTATTTAAATGAGCTTGGAATCTCTACAAGCACCGATCGGCGGAGTGGTTGTTCGTGAACTTAACCCAGGGTTCATTCGAAAACTCCCAGAGGTTGAAGGCAAAGGGAAAGGTATTGTTATTGATGAGCAAGCTACACAATCACTACTAGATCTGCATAAGCTAAAGAAGCAAAGTATCAAGGATCAATACATATTTCAGAGGCGGACTCCAGTAACTCAAGATGCGTCTACTGGACCCTCTGCACAACCTCGGGATGATATATCCGCAAAAGTGGTCCATGATACTTCATCTCCTGCAGACTCTACCAATGATGTTGATATTGTTACTGATATGGGACAATCTAATAGTAAGAATGATACTGAGATTCTTAATGTTAAAGAAGAATGAGGTAAGGAAGTTTCAAACATGGTGGCGTTAGAGGAAAGAACTGTTGAGCTTGATGAAGGCCAGGCTGGATCAGACCCTGGTAAGACACCCGATTCTCGACCTCCACCAGAGCGTGAATACATAGAAGAAGACCAGGCTGGATCAGACCCTGGACAAAGTCATGTGGCTCAGGATGGACGAAACCCTAAACCCATGCACGAAGACTTCATTGCTACAGTTTACCCTAAAGTACATGAAAGCTTGAAGCTTACAATTGAGGAATAAGTCTACATAGAGAATCTACCAAGCTCATCCAGGATGCTTTCATCAATGAAGAATCTAGAGGATGCTTATACCTTTGGTGATCAATTCCTTAATGACAAATCAATAGAAGAAGAACCTGGAAAAGCTAATGTGGAAACTGGAGTTGAATCCATGGTTACTGTTCCCATCTATCAAGCTTCTTCATCAGTTCATCCACTGTCCACTCCTATCGTCAATCTCTCACCTCCTAAACTAGTGTCACCTCCTGTTCAAGAACCCATATTCACAACAACACTTCTACCACCACCTCCATCACCACAAAGCACAACAAATCCTGATTTAGCTACTCATGTCTCTACAGTGGAAAAGAGAAGTGTTGACTTTGACTAGAAAAACAAGCTCCAGGACAAGACAACTCAAGCTCTTGCATCCAGGATTTACAAGCTGGAGCATCATGATCTATATTCTAAGATCGACAAACAAGTCAATGAGGTCGTCAAAGAAGTTGTTCACAATGCTCTGCAAGCTCCACTTCGTGAACGCTTCAGAGATTTGTCTGAATTTCAAATGAAAGAAATACTTCATGATCAGATGTTTAAAAGTAACTCCTACAGATCACATCCGGATCATACAACTTTCTACGAAGCTCTTAAATCATCCATGCAACATGAAAATAATGATGAACTTCATGCAGCATTGACTAAGTCTCGTAAGAGATGCCATGATGACCAAGATCCTCCTCTACCTCCTCCAAAGGACTCTGACCAAAGCAAGAAGAAAAAGCATGATTCTGATGTTTCTGCTTCAAAACAGCCTCTAGTTTAAAAGTCCTCAGCTTGGAAGACCTCTGACTCAAAAGAAGCTCCCTCCAGGTCCTCCAAGCAAAAGCCTGCTTCTCCACCTCAATACCATGTTAATGACGATCCAATACCTGAAAATATGCATCTCTCAGAATCAGAGGATACCGGTGTTGCCCACCTTCCAAAGATCAAGACTAGACCTGACTAGTTGAAGCCCTTACCAGAAGAAGAAACACCAAAAACACCTAAACCAGACTGGGTCATTCCTCCAAATGACTTACCTGAGACTAAGAACAACTGGGCTGATGCAATGGCCAAAACATATAAAGATATAGAACAAAACAAGTTACTTCATAAAATTAGAGATATGGCCTCCTTCATCCAATGGTATTGCAAACACATTGAGAAGAAGAAGCTTGTCAAAGCTGACTTTGAAGGTTAAGCATACAAGATAGTCAAACCATTTCATAAGAACAACATATCCCTTTAATTTCAAATGGAAGGGTGCCACTTGTTACTAACAGATTAGATTGATTTGATTAATCCTGAGGGTAATCAGGTCATGTATGACATGAGCAAACCATTACCTCTAGGAGGTCCACCAGGTCAGAAACCAATCAAGCTTAATACTTCTTCAATAAAGACCTAGAATATCTTGTATATGGTAATAAAGAAAGAAGGCATGCTCTGTCCATATCCAAGCTGAAAGCGGCTTACTATCCAGACTTCGGGCTTGAAGAATTAGTATCGTCTTTATGGACTAAAAGTGAAAGTGACTACGATATCAGTTCAGCCTACCGTATTTCACACTGGTGGTTCAAGCACAAGGAATTCTACATTACAAGACACAGTGTTGCTTTTGATCACAATGCATTCAGATCACACATGAAGATTCTTAGTGTTGTCAGTCTCAAGACCTACTCCAAATACGGTTACACATTCTTGAAAGGGATTGTTTTACAAAGAGCTAACAACAAAGTATACAAGATCTCAGAAGCCGACTTCAAAAATTTGCATCCAAATGATTTTGAAGACATGTACCTGCTTCATCTTTAAGGCAAGCTCAACCACTTATCTGGGGCCGACAAAGTTCACTTATTCACCGCAGTCAACTTGTGGACTAGGAACATAGTCATCAGAAAACGTACGGAAGACTTGCAGCTTGGTATTAAGAGCTATCAAACGAAGCTCAACATCACACAACCGAGATAGGATGCAACATATTTTCTATTCAAAGAAGATTACACCATTATCCACAAGCCGATGGCTGTAATCTACAAAGATCGAAATAATCAAAAAAAGATGATGCGGGAGACTAAGGTGCACAATTTCAGCAATGGTACTTTGACGAGAATTCTAGAAAAGCTGGATTACATGGTCAAAGACTACGAGCTATTCAAGTATAATCCTGGCATGGAGAGTAGGATTTATACTGAGGATGATAAATGAAGGAGTCAAGAGTTTATAAAGCTTATTGAGAGAAGGCTCAAGATCAAGCGAATTTTTAGGAGTCTCGAAAGCTTTGTTAGTGGACGGATAAGAGATATTGACTATAGACTCATCGACATAACAGAATGATCTCATCATTCCGGTACTCAGGTCAATATCATCTTATATTGTATAATATAACTTGTACATTATTATGTAGTGTATCTTTAGGTGTTATGTGTCAATGTATAAATTTTTCATGAGTTCTTTGTTAAACTCAAAATCCTTCAAAATTATTATACCTGACACTAACACACTCCCTCAAATATTAAGGGGGGGCATTAATATGTTCCCTAATTGGCGTGTGAATAATCAGCACATTTTTCTCTCAGATTTTTTAACATATTTGAATCATTTGATATCCAAAATATCAAAGGGTTTGAAATTTTTGATAAGGGGAGAAAATATGATTAAAATATGAGAACTTATAAAAATGTGATTTTATGGACTCAAGTGTGTACTCCATCCTCCATGTGCTAAACATTTCATATATCGATGCACATGTTGAGGGGGAGAATTTTTGAAAAGCCAAAACAATCGAGGTACAAAAAGCTTTGATATTTATATCACAAGTAGCTTGATTGAGTTTTTCAAGTGGTTTTATAGCAAGGAGAACAGTACCAAAAGACCGACCATGCATTTAAATTTATCGAAGTTATAAGGTTGGTAAGGTTAGGTATTCGTTCCTATGATACAGCCAGAACCGAAAGGATCTACCCAGTGACAATCCACTAATTAGTGTAGAAGTCCTTAGGTATGATATAAAAAGAAGTAAAAGTGAGCATAAGGGAATATTGCCGACTGAGATGGAGCTTGTACTGGAACAAACCCAACAAGGTACTAGTCATGAAGTCTTGGTAAGCATTGAAGGGGTTGAAGAATGAAAAAGAATTGTAAGGATAAAGGGTGAAAAGAAAGAATGCCTCCATACACTTAGGCAGAAATCGGGTCAATGCATAAACTATCAGAACCACTAAGATGTTGTCTGGTATTAAAGATAGTCGTCATGGACCCAGTGACGCAATGCACAACCCTCCCTAGCCACTCAAGGTCTCTCAACAGACTCTTGTTTCATTTCTCATAGAGATTCACGCATTTTTATCGACTTTCTCACTCTGAGTTAGTTGATATTTAAAAGGTGGCAGTCAGCTCTAGCCTTTGATCACTAAAACC
>BQNB010001769.1:27734-31902 GCA_026074375.1 Tanacetum coccineum | reverse complement strand
TAACAACATTTGCACATGTTTGTTCCTCCATCGGTTGAGTTCAGTGATGGTCTCTTAAATGGATAGTTATTGTTTCTCTATCTTTTCTAACTGTAGGCTCCTAGCGGAAAGGATGATAAAAAAAGTCCAACATGAGAGTAAAGCGGTAAAAATAGTATAGAACAATTTCTTGTAGCTCATGACTAATGTAAACAAAGGTGGCGTTGATATGTCACACTATCTTTGTTTGAAGCATAACAAACCTAGAAAAAGAAGTCCATAAGTACTCGTTGCATAAGTCTTTAGATGAATTATGAGAGTTTGCATACTAGTCCTTGCATGCTTTGCTGATTTACATAGTAACCATCATGTGGCGGTTCCATCAAGTTTAATTGCAGCTACATCGAAAAAGAATTCAGATTTCAAGTAAGAAGATATCAATATTTTTAGTTTATATATTTTCTTAGAAATATTATAAAGCATCATATTCTATTGGTTACTGTAATAGCCATCTAAAGTTATTCCATCCGAGCTTATGTTTTCCTATCAGTAAGAAATTCAAACAAAAATCATGGCTAATTCAAGTACAGAACTTACACTTTATTTTGACACTTTACAAAAATGTGTTAATGAAAACAAAACTAACCATTTGTTGCATGTTGTCTCGAGCTTCAAGCATTACAGGTTGTACATTTTGTTGGTTACTGTAATAGCCATGTAGAGTTATTCTATCCGAGCTCATGTTTTCCTATCAGTAAGAAATCTAGACAAAAAATCATAATCATGGCTAATTTAAACATAGAACATACACTTTATTTCAACACTTTACAAAAATGTGTATAAAAACTAACCATTTGTTGCATGTTATCTCGAGTTTCAAGCATTACAGGTTTTGGTTCTAACTGAACCTACATAATTCGAACAACAAATTCAAGGAAACATTTAGATATAATTGTGAATAACAAATGATTAGTTGATTACCTATTCTAAATCTTTAATGTCAATATCCAAGTAGCAAGTGTGTGAGAATCCATCAATATCTTTTTGAAACTTCTTCTTTGATGACTTGAAAAGGACAAGAAAATGCCTATTATACCACAAAACATTAGATACAATACTTCCATTTAGATAAAAACACACCAATCATCTTCTTGTTCGAAACCTGATGATGAACCAAGAATCAAATATGTATGATTTTATTAATTAATAATGATACCCCAAATCATGTTCTTGGTGTAAAATTTAAAACAACACAAAATCATAAAAACAATTGTAAACAAAACTACAACAAATTAAAGGAAAAATTATCACCTTCATAACATAATTGTTCCTAGGCGACCGTGCAAACATATGCGTATGGCGGATATTCCCAAATCTTAACATCCTTGCATAAACATAACATTTAGTAATTGGATTCTCGACAATCGTGCATAAACAAAACATCTTTTATTTCTTTTTCTTATTTGACCCCGGGACAAGAAGATTAGTCGAAGATCTCTATTTATTTTTGAGGAGTAAACCACAAAACAAATCTTTGAATCTACCATGAAGATAGCGCCCGCAAAACAGAAAAAGACGATAGCAACCGATTTATTTGATGGCGAATTAAACATACCAAATAAATCTATTTAAGGTTTTGAGTTACATGTTTTCTTGATTAAAAAGTCACGTATTTGAATGAATGAGTATCTTGATATATTTTTGAAAAGTAAAAGATATCACCGTATCATTAGGGAGTTTGTCTTGGTATATTTTTAAAAATTAAAAGATATCAACATGGTTTTTTTAAGAAGATATTATTATTGTTTTGGATAGAAAAACACAAATGTTGGCTTGGGTCAGTTGGTTAAAGGCATACAATACTAACCATAGGTCATAGGTTCAAACCTTACCATGTCAAACATTTAAATAAAATTTGAAATAACAATTCATGTGTGTGACATGTCATCGTTGAGGTGGCATACAGTCACTAAATCATATTTATACACTCATAATTATATATATAGTAGAGTGTTATATTGAGAACCTATTTTAAGTACAGAACTTTACAGAACCATTTTAAATTAATCTGGGCTTTTTGTTTTTCTGATAAAGGGTTACTAAGGCTTGTGGCATAATCGTAATAAAATATAAGATCATTTAGCATTAAATAATTAGTTAAAGGGTAATATGGGAACTTCATTTTAATTATTTGCTATAACCATTCCTAATAATGGGCTACAATATTAGGTTTAACAAAATCATAGCATTCTCTCTCTCTCAAAACATACTTATGCCGCCTCTTTTAGTTTTGTTCCTCCATAAAAAAATGTAGTGATTGGTGAATTTCATTATATGCAATCAAGGATGGCATGCAACATACATTTCCATTAGGGTTCCACCAAATCATTAAAACTGCATACGTGTTCACATCATAGTCAAGGAATATTCAACCCATACATAATTAAATATGCAATCAACGATGGCCACAAGGTTTGTTTTTAGGGATATTCAACGAAACACAATCAATAATAGCAACAACGAGATGATAATGAATTCAATCAACATATGTAGTAGTAGTAATCGTTTAGCTCTTTCAAATAGATTATTTACTAGTTGAAGGAGATTAATTAATTTGTCTATATAACCATCTACAGATTCTGTTATCCAAGGGCACGATGAGCAACATAACCATCTGCAGATCTTGTTTCTATACTGTTAGGAATTATAAGTCTACATACTTAGTACTGCAATACAGAAAAGTTAGTCCTACCAAATGGCCAATTTTTAGTATCATGCCCTCAAGCTTTTCAAGAAAATAATGACTATAGTTATGTTAGTACTGACTTGGTGATAAAAGTTAGTATGCCTTAGTACTTACTTAGTATATCTGAAGGTTAACACTGCCAAAGCACTGTGTAGTTGTTAGTTTTTTTTTTTTACATGCGATGACTTAGTACTTGCACAAAGAGATAAAAACGTGTAAAGAGATAAGGATGCATGATATATGGAAAGTGTATATCTTAGAAAGATACGTATATGTTTAGAATTATAGATCATCTTCTAAGATTTGTAGTTATCTTTGTAAGGTCTCCTTGGTGTATAAAATGAGGATCATATGTTTAGTTATCTTTGTAAGGTCTCCTTGGTGTATAAAAAGAGATCATAGGTTTTATGTATAACACATCTACATTAGTCTTTTGTAAACTTCAAGGCTGTAAACCCTAGTATTACACAAAGAGTACTCATACACAATCACTGTTTCGTTTATAATTCTTCTAGATATTAAGGTGTAGATTCCGCATACACTTTAGTATTTATACAAAGTTTCTACAAGTTATTTTAGATTTATCCAAGGTAGTTTAACCTTACACAAGCTAAGGAATCGATCAACATTTGGGTTTAACAAGTGGTATCAGAGCCTGTGAGCTGAAACTTTGAAGAAACTTACTAGAAGAACTCTTTATTCATAGCAAACAGATGGATCTAGAGACTACTCAAAACAATGCTATTGCAAAGTTTCCCCTTTCAAAACAGGGTGACTATGACATATGGAAGCTAAGAATAGAGCAATACTTTCAGGTACAAGATTATGCTCTATGGGATGTCATTGAAAATGCCAATTTCTTCACACCAGTACCTAAAACAATAGAAAATGCAGATGGTACTTCTACTTCAACAACACCAAGTCCAGTTACCACTAAAGAGAAGACCCAGAAAAAGAATGATGTCAAATCCAGAAGCATGTTGTTGATGGCTCTTCCCAATGAACATCTATTGACTTTTAGTCAATACAAGGATGCTAAGATGTTGTTTGAAGCCATAAAAGCAATATTTGGTGCCAATGATGCCACCAAGAAGACATAAAAGATGCTCCTGAAGCAGATGTATGAGAACTTTAGCGCTCCTAGCATAGAGTCTCTTGACTCCATATTTAACAGGCTTTGGAAAATTATCAGCCAGTTGGCCATCCTAGGAGAAAACATCTCTCAAGAAGACCTCAACTTAAAATTCTTAAGAAGTTTGCCTGCTGAATGGAACACTCATGTTGTCGTCTGGAGGAATAAACCAGATCTTGACACAATGAGCTTCGATGATCTCTACAACAATTTCATGATTGTTGAACAAGAGGTTAAAAGAACTGTTACATCAAGCTTAAATTTAAGGTTGTAGAACATGGCCTTCGTATCAACTCCTGGCAGTACTAATG
>BQNB010001769.1:1987-18878 GCA_026074375.1 Tanacetum coccineum | reverse complement strand
TTTAGATTTTTATTTAGCTTATTGAGTTTTAGAAGTTAGCCTAAATGTCTGTCAAAAGCCTTTTGAATTCTGTTTTTATGTTTGCTGTCTAAATGGATTTAAATGCTTATCTAGCTTATTTTGTCTTCTAATTTCTGTCATAAGTGCTTATTAGGATCTAGTTAAGGTATGTGTTCAGCTTGTTTGTTTTAAATTAGCTTATTGAGTCTTAGTTTTCCTCACAGTTTTGCTTTTTAGTTCATTCTTAGAATTTTACAACCTGTCTTATTTTAAGCTAGCTGATTCTAGCTTATTTCAAAGTTTTAAGAAAAGTGCCTTTTACAAAGGTAGCTTATTTTAGTTAGTTCTTTTAAAATTTTCAAAAAGAAAAGTAAAAAAATGTTTTATAAAAAAAGGTGGCCACAGGTTTCGAACCTGTGACCTCTCCCTTTCACACTCAACACTTCACACACACAACACTTAACCAACTGCCCTGGGGTCTTTTTTATTTCTTTGTTTTTGCCATTTAATTGTTATAGGTATTTTTAGGTTTAAAGCTTATTTGCTTATTTGCTTTATAACTGCTTATTTGTTTCAGCTTATTTTCCCTATTTATTTTTCCTAAGTTTAGATTAGTTCATAGTACTTTTCATAACTTTTCTAAATTTTTAATAATTAGTTTACTATTTTTAATATTTAATTTAGATTAAAACTGTTTTTAATTCATAAAAAATAAAATAAAAGTCAAAAAAATATAATTTTTTTCTGAAAATTATTTTTAGTCATTTAAGATTTATAAAAAATAAAAAAAAATAGTTTTAGGGTTAAATTCTATTAATTTAGATATCTAGTCGCGTTTTTAGATTCCCGTTAACGTTTTTAGTTTAAATTTTTAATTGTCTTAATTGTTGCTTGCCTTTACATGTTTTTTTGCATCTATATTTGTAGAAATAGAAAACCAAATCAAAATCTTTAAAATTATTCAAATCACGCGATCACGAACTTAACCGATTCTCAATTCACGCTTCGTCGAGGAAACGACCCGGGATGTTTTTGAACTTACTTTGGTTAAAAGTAACTTTTTTGAACCTTTTGGAATACTTATCTTATACTATTATGATAATATCCTTATATACGTATTTGGAGACGGATCAGATTCCTTAGTGCAATTTAAACCACATATCCAGGCATCCAAAGCAAAAAGAGCTGCCTGGAATCATGTTCCCTTAGCACTAATTGCTTATTCAAATGCTTCTTACAGTCTCATGCAAGTCCTTCATATTCAAATTCACCACAACCATACTATGTCACACATCCTTCATCAGTTATTGATTATGAAGAAGATTATCAAGGGGAGTTACAAGGGGATTCTCAAGAAGACAAGCTTACAAGTGCAATGATGTTATTAGCTCAAATAATCACCCAGAAGTTATCTACACCTACCAATAATCGTCTTCATAATTCATCAAACACAAGAAATCAAGCTGTGATTTAGGATGGTAGAGTTGACATACAAACCAAGAATGCAGGATATGGTGGAAATGATAACAGGAATGCAGGGAGACAAAACATAAATCAAGCATTTAATGCAAGAAATGTAAATGATGAAAGTAATCAGATTGTTCAGCGTGTTCCACGAACTGAGTCAAATCCAGGAAAGGCAAATGTTCAGTGTTATAACTGCAATGAAAAAGGCCACTATGCTCGTGATTGTCAAAAACCAAGAGTTTGTGATGCAAAGTATTTCAGAGAACAAATGTTATAAGCCATGAAAGATGAAGCCGGAAGCAACCTTAACGCTGAAGAGAATGATTTCATGCTCGATAATTCTTTTGGAGATGAAACATTGGAAGAGCTTACAGCTGCAGTAATCATGATGGCTCGAATTCAACCAGCTGATGACAATGCTGTGACTGAGCCAACCTATGATGCAAAGGCTGTCAGTGAGGTAAATGATTCACACAAGGCTCATGAACAAATGAATCATGTGAAACATAAAACTATTATTCACGCATCTGATGATGATCAAATTGATTCTAATATCATATTTGATGATCCTTATGCGGAAAATAATGGTGGCACATCTTAACATGATTCAAATGATCATGATGAATATCATAATATTCAAATTGTGGCTTATAAGGTTCAAAAAGAAGCTAAAAATAATTAAACAATGAGCTTAAAAAGCAAAAGAGTTGCTACAAAAGGAGCTTGAGACGTGTAAGGAACATGTCAAAACATTTGAGTCAAAAACGGTTTAATGCTCAAAATATAAAGAAACATGTGAAGAGTTGGAACATGAAATACGTGCTGATAAAGACACCATTGAGAGAATTTTGAAAGAGAAAGATAAAATTAAAAGTGATTTTTTCAAAAATTGAAAATGAAAAGATAATAATTCAACATGAAACTCAGTTAGCTAAAAAGGCTTTCAAAGAATGAGAAAATTGATATCTTGAAGATATTGTTGTTCTCGAAAAGAAACTGAGTTCTCATGATCGAATTGTTTATAAAACAGGTCAATTAATTCAAACTATTCACATGCTTAGAAAGACACAGAATAAAGTTTATGATCCTTTTCTTAAAGCTGGGTTGGGTTATCAAAATCCCGAACGTCTTAAGAAAGCCATTGCAGCACAACCAAAAATGTATCATGGTGAAATGCTTTACAACACTAAATTAAAAATTAATTCACCTGATTCTGAGGAAACCTTAAAGGACGCGGAAGAAAGTCGATTGAAAATGAGAAACAAAATAGTTCAACTGAATTATGGAAAATTAAATACTCTTTATGAAACATTTGTTCCTCCTAAAAAACCTTCTGTTGAACAAACATATTTTTCATTTCCTTCTACTTCTAATGAATGTTCTAAGTCAAATGAAGTCATGTCGGATTTATAAATTCCAAAAATGCCTAAAGAGTGCAAATTGTTAAAAATGTTTGAAAAAATAGGTTTAGCAATTAGCGACTTAAGGAATCGAATTAATGTCACTCTTTTAGAAGACAGACAAAGGAGATGGATGTCTGACAGTCAAAATTCTTTAAGAGAGTTTTATAAAACTGATGTAATTTCGATGTCGGTATCTTTGTCAAAGACTTTGAAAGAACTTCAACAAGAACTCATGAAAGAAGTACAGGAAATGTTAAATATTTTTGAATCAATAAAATAGAAAGTTGAAGAAAATTCTCCAACTGAAAATATTTTTCAAAACGAAATCGATCGACTTTTGGAAGTATCCTTAACTCGAGAAATTTGAGATTGTGTGTTGATATCTGTTAAAGAACAGAAAAATGAGTTGTTAGAAAATAAAATTGAGAAAATTTCAAGTGACTCCAAAGATATCCAAGCCAATTTACTCAAAAGAATCAAAATTCTCGAAAATGATTTTAAGCGATCACAAAAACTACAACATCAAAAAGAGAAAATGGCTTGTGACGTCTCTTGGAAGTCAAGATTTTCAACGTTGAATGATGAGAACGTGTTGCTAAAAACTCAAGTTGATCCTATTGTTAAAGAAAGAGAAAATATCAAATTTGAATATCAAAAGCTTTTTAATTCAATAAAAGCAACACGGACTCAACATCAAAAAGAGGTTGATGAGTTAATTGAACATGTTAATCAAAAGACATATGCTTATGGTGATGTGCTTTCTCAAAATCAAGATCTTTTGATGATAATATCTGAACTCAAGAATAAGCTTAAAACCATTGAAAATGGGAAGAATGTGAACACTAAGTTTGACAAATTTGAGACCTTAGAAAAACTTGTCTGTGTAACACCGTTAAATACAAACACGACATTCAAGGCTAAGAAAGTGTCAAACAATAAGGTCAATGCAGATAAGTCAAACCTAGTCACTTCACATTCTGCACCAAAAAACGAGCAAAGTAAAAAACAGAGTGCGAATGTAATCACAAGAGGAATGTATAGAATCACAAAAACAGAGACATACACGCCGGTTTCTAAAGCTAACATAAATGTTTCTAATTCCACATGTGTAAAAAGTGCAAATAGTGTTAGAAGACCAAAGTCTAAGGACACTAAATCGAAGAATAGATTCTTGAAGAACACTAATGATAAGAGCTCATCTATACATGTTCGGAAGGTGTCAAGTAGCGTTAGTATAGATTTTAATAAGCGTGAAATAATGAATTCGACTGTATGTCAATCAAACGCAAGTGTATTAAACACTAAGACTATAAATGTTGTTAATGACGGTTCGAATATTGTTTGGGTTTCTTGTGGTAAAGATGTGTTTATGCTTTCTCATGAAAAATATGTTGCTCGTTATGCTTTGTCTAGAGATTATAGGGTAAAAAGAGCCTTATTCACTACCCCCATAGCAGAAAAAACTAAGAATTTAGGAGCTACTTCTGTAGGTGCGAAATCTAGATTAAATGTTGCTAAAACCCTAACAGCAACAAATAAGGTCTCAAGTGCATTATCATTATCCCTTGATTCTAGTCAAAGTAGGACACTTAGCAATTACATGAAAACAAAATTGCAACAAGCCAAAAGTGGCATAAATGGTTTGAATGCCAACCATGTTTTAATTGGATACCCAAAAGCAAAACTGCACAATCAACATCAAGTGTGTCGAAGAGTAGTACTAGTGTTTGAAAAAAATCTAAAACACCAGTAACCACTCATAAATGGGTTGTCAATCTGTCCACTCTTCCATCTGCATTTGTTTCATGTGATGCAGGTGATCCAGCTTGTCCTTTGGATTGTTGATAGCGGGTGCTCGAAGTATATGTGTAACAACCCGAGTTTTAGGCCGACGATTTTCCCGAGCCGTTAATTATTTTCTACGAATGAGTTGGACTACTCATTTTTCTTTTTGGGCGATTTGATAAAAATCCTTATTTTTGGCCATTTCGTAAGCCTTGTTTCGAATTTCAATTCTTTAGAGCGTTTGAGAAATTTTGAGAATTTTATATTTTTGCTCCGAGAGCGAAATTATGTTTATTTTTGTGTTTTGTGGCTTTTCCTCGAGTTTTCGTAAAAACCGTGTTTAAAGTCGTGTTTTACGTGATCTAACGTTTTATTAAATGTTTTAAAACTAAGTAAGGTTCACGGAATAAAATTAATTTTTAAATTATCAAACCCGAGCCAATTTGGCTGACTATAAAACCATAACAAACAACCTTGTATTAAAAATGGAAGACTTTAGAGAAGGAGGGTCTACTTTTGACAAAGTGCTAAACTCATTTCCTATAAAAGAAAGGCTTATGCTTCCATTATTCCCTTTACAAAAAAAAATCTCCTTGTCCTCCTCTCTTGTTACTTCGACCGGTCACCACAAGGAGCCACCCTAATCTGTCGATTTTCCGACATGCACAACGATTCATATAGAAAATATTAATCCCCTCATCGATACGAACATATCCCACTAAGAAAAATCCACATGCAATGAGTATTTCTTTAGTTTTGGATTGGTTCGAGTTCGTGTCGAAATGGGTCGAAAACATTGTTTAGGAGTATTAAATAAGTATTCTTGCAAGAGGGGTTTTGTTAAAAAAGTTGCGGGTTCGTGTCTTGGGTTGAGTTCGAACCTACAGTCAAAAAGAGGGGAGGCCGAAAACATTTTGCGTTAATTGTAAGTGTTCTATTTACGTTGTCCTAATGTTATTTTTATTTTTGTATTGCATTTTGATTGTTGCATGTGATGGATCTGAGAATCTTGCGCTAGACTAGATTAGAAATGATGAGGGATGATAAAAATAGGCTAGTCGATAGTATTTTGATGTTGTCGAAAGCCAAAAATAGCCTTTAGTGTGTTTTCGAAAATGGATTTTCGAGCAGAAAGTTTGGCTCGTGTTTTGATGTTCGAAAATTTGTAAAATCTGATTTTTGATTTAGAAATATGATAGAGTTCGTCATAATGAACGATTCGATATGTGGAACGTCTCGTAACTCTTAAAAACGAAGATTTTACGGCCGATTGAAGTTTGGAAATTGTTACATAAAATTGACAACTCTTGTGATGTATACTTGCTGTCCAGAATTTTGAATGGCCATTTCGGGCACTTTCGATCCGTTTTAGCCTTCTGGCGAAACACGAAAGTTGTCCGGAATGTCGTTTCGCTTTTGACTTGTCAATTTCAGAATTTAACGATTTGAAACATCAAGTTGAGGATTTGAAAATAAAGTATATATATTAAAAACTGGCAGATTGTTGCAGGGGCAAAATCGTCATTTTCCTTTGAGTTTTAGGTCTCGGGTAAAACTAAAAAGTTGTCCGGAACGTTGTTTTTCATAAAATCTCTTTAGAGTCCGAGTCGTGAAAATGTGATGTAGCGGGTCGTTTCGGTCGGGTCAGATTTAAGAAAAAGTATATATATTTGTAAAAGTCAAATGAAGTCTAACGTTGACTTTTAAAAGTCAACTGAGTTAATATGAGACTTGTTGGGTTTTATAAAGATAATAAACACTATTATTATTACGATCATTATATTTTAGGTTTGACGACTTTAATGAACGAGGACGTTTCTAAAAATAGTAACTTTCTAAAAATAGAAAGTTTTCGAAAATAAAAAGTTTTCAATAAAGTGATACAACTTATTTTTGAAAGAAAGATAGTATCTAAAGTATACTAAGTGATAGAATCTAGGTCGCGCAAGAGGATTTCTCATCACATGTGTATTTTATACGATTTCTATCGTTGCGATGTCCGATCGTACTTTATTATATAGTAACCGAGCGACATAATTATAGGTCGCGGTCGAGTTCGTTATCGGTGACATTTCGTGATTGATTGATTATTGATCATGGTCTTCGATAAAGGTGAGTTCATAGCCTCGTTTTTGAACTGTTTTAAATGTATTATAAACCCGCGCGGGGGATACATGCATGTTTTGAAAAGTGAACACAAGTCGTTTTATACGTACTTGTTGTTGTTGTTTTGAAAAATGGAACACAAGTAACATTATGTGTACTTATTGTTGTTTGTTCTGGAAAGTGGAACGCAAGTAGTTTTAAACGTACTTGTTGTTGCTTGTTTATAAGTTGAACATAAGCAGTTTGATATATGCTTGATGTGGTGGTTTGTTCTAAAAATGGAACACAAGTGAAATGAAATGATAATATGATTTCATTGTCATGAGTTTATGCCTTTGACTGTGTACTCGTTAATTACCAAGAAGGTAAACGCTGAATGCATTAAATAGATCTATTGGGTTTGACAACCCTGTCCGGGGTATGAATCATGAATTGAATAGCAAGCACCCTGTAACGGACATTTTGTATTGAGAAAGGGGTAGTGGCATACTACCCGGTCACTTATTTATCTATGATGATAAATGCGTTAAGGTTCGGTACACAGGCTCATGAAAGTTGGAAATGTGGTGTGGCTTGCCTAGCTAGCAAGTCATACATGTTTTTGATAGAAAACCCCCCAAACGGCTGTTCTGAGTTTTTTAAATGTTTTGTGGAACAATGTGTGTTCTATTGTATTGAACAACTCTATGAATTTTCACTCAATTCACTCAACCATTGTGTTGACGTTTTTAAGCATGTATCTCAGGTTTAGGTGCTTGTGATGGCTTGGATGGGACGAAACGAGGATATCAAGGATTGGAACTCGGTGAAAATTTTGTATGTTCGATAAAGGAAATTTTTAAGAAAACGAGTCGTGATGTGACTCACTAGAAATATATTTTCTAAACTGGTTTGGGACCTTGTAACTCTGATCTTCTTTTTAAATAATATCATATGTGATTTTGGTTTATAAACGTCTCTTTTCAAGTCGTTTACTGTGACTTGTGTGCATGTATTATGAAGTAGCACCCCAAAGTGATATTCCGCTGCGTTGTAAATTTGGGGGTGTTACAATATGACTAGCAATCTGAAACTGCTAAGAAATTTCGTTGAGAAATTCATGGGAACAGTCCGCATCAGGAATGATCACTTCGCAGTAATAACTGGATATGGAGATTATGTTCAAGGAAATCTTATGATATGTCATGTATACTATGTTGAGGGCCTAGGACACAACTTATTTTTGGTTAGACAATTTTGTGATGGAGATTTGGAAGTAGCCTTTCGTTCAAACATTTGCTATGTTCGAAATTTCTGAGTTGGCGGCTTATTCTCCAGTGTGTTTTATGTCCAAAGCAACATCAACAAAATCATGGTTATGGCATCGAAGGCTTTCTTATTTGAATTTTGGTACCATTAATCAACTTACATCAAAAGATCTAGTTGATGGGTTTTCTAAATTTAAGTATGATAAAGATCACTTATGTTCAGCATGTGAACAAGGAAAAAGCAAGAAAGCTTCCTTTCCACCAAAATTGGTTCCAAGCACAGAATCCAAACTCGAATTACTTCTTATGGATTTGTGTGGGCCAATGACGGTAGAAAGTATCAATGGAAAGAAATGTATTCTAGTGGTCGTCGATGATTATTCTTGTTACACCTGGGTATACTTTCTACGTACCAATGATGAAGCTCCAGATATGATCATCAATTTCATTAATCAAGTTCAACGGAATCTAAAGGCTCAAATTCTGAAGATCACTGACAATGGAACTGAGTTCAAGAATGAGAAATTACGGTTGTTTTATGCAAAGTTAGGCATTGTTCATCATACTTTAACTGCTCGAACGCCTCAACAGAATGGTGTTGTTGAACGACAAAATCGTACACTAGTCGAGGCAGCACGCACAATGCTTATCTTTTCTAAAACTCCAGAATTTCTTTGGGCTGAAGCTATTGCTACTACTTGCTTTACTCAGAATCGCTCTATTGTACATACTCGGTACAACAAGACTTCTTATGAGCCGATTCGAGGAAGAAAAATCAATGTTCAATACTTTCATGTGTTTGGATCTCTTTGTCATCCAACAAATGATCGTGATGATCTTGGGAAAATGAAACCGATGGCTGGCATTGGTATCTTTATTGGCTATTCTGAGTCATCAAGAGGTTTTCGCATCTATAACCATCGAACTAAAAAGATTATGGAAATGATACATGTCAAATTTGATGAACTCACACCTATGGCTTCTGAATGCAACAATTCAGAACCCGGTTTCAATTGCTCGAATTTTCAAGATTCATCTAAAGATTCTCAATCAGTACCTTCAAAAACAGACTTGGCTAATTTGTTTGGTCCTTTGTATGAAGAATACTATGCGACAAGTACTCCCAAAATGTCAGATAATTCCGCTGCAAATACTCTTGATAACGAAGACACTCTTTCATCATCGTCAATATCGTTGAAGAAGATGAAGCTCCTCAAATAGTATCCTCACTAGAAGAACCAATTGCTACTGAATCAAACACTCCAGTCTTGAATGCAAATGCCGATGAACAAACTCAAGAAGATGTTGCAGAACTTGACGGGAATACTATCATGCATTCTTTTGACATTCCTGAGTTCGGAGAAGCTGAGTCATCTTCAAACTATCAGGACCCGTCAAACATGCACGAGTTCCATCAACAACATCTCTACACTGATAAATGGACTAAGAATCATCTAGTTGAACAAGTAATTGGTGACCCTTCCAATCCCGTTTAAACATGAAATCGACTCTGAACTAATGTAGAGTTGTGTATGTACGCACTCACAGTGAGTCTTACTAAACTTAAATCAATTAGGATGCTATGCTTGAGCATGCTGGTATCAGATTCAGAATGATGTTCCTTAATCAGTTCAAACGATTAGATGTGTGGGAACTTGTTCCATTACCTGAAGGCAGATATGCAATCAAGGTAAAATGGCTTTGGAAAAACCCAAAAGGTTGTTGAAAACCACGAGCAATTTGGATCCTAATCTCGTCTCGTTGAAATGGGTTTACATCAACAAGAAGGAATAGTTTTGAGGGGTTGGTTTCTCATGTAGCTTTAGGACTTGATCGCTGTTGTTTGTTTGTGGCTTAAGCGGCTCTCAAGAACTTTACAATATACTTAGATGGATGTGAAGACTGCATCATGTAGTTCCATTGAAAGAGAAATTTTTTTGTAAGTAGCCTGACGGATATTTGTTGATCCAGACTTTCATATACGTTGTTGTCTCAAGAAAGTCTGTTACTGGTCTCTAACAAGCAACCGTTCAGTGATTGGTATGACAAGCTTTCTCCTTTTGATTGAACACCATTTAACAAGGTATTGTTTGACTAAACAATGTGCCACGAAGCTCTGGGTGATGGATTTCATTACTTCAAATATATGTCGATGACATGATTTATGTGTTCTTCAGTTCCTGTTTTTCTCAAACAGATTTGCAAAACTAATGAAAGATAATTTTGAAATGTCAATGATGGGTGAGATGAAGTTCTTTCTAGGACTTTAAATTCATCAATCCCCTCGTGGAATCTTCATAAACCAATCATAATAGGCTATGGAGCTTCTTAGAAAAGATAGGATGGAAAAATGTGATACTATTACGACATCAATGGCTACTGCCAAAATCGATGAAGATTTACATAGTACTCTAATTGATCAAACTAAATACTGTAGTATGATTGGAGGACTCATGTATCTCACTGCAAGTCGACCAGATATTGCATTTGCAACATTTGTATGCGCACGTTATCAAGCACGCCCAACTGAGAAACACTTTAAAGAGGTCAAAAGGATCTTTTGGTACATCCGACAATCAATTAACAAGGGATTGTGGAACTCGAAGGATTATTGATTTGAGCTAATTGCGTATTCAGATGCAGATTTAGCAGGGTGCCTTGATGATTATAAAAGCACATCTGGAGGACTTCAATCTCTGGGAGACAAGCTAGTCAGCTGGTCGTCCAAAAAGCCGGATTGTATAGCAATGTCAACTGCGGAAGCTGAGTATGTATCTTTATCTGCATGCTATGCACAAGTCATTTGAATGAGGACGCAACTGCTTGATTATGGAATTCATTACAATAAGATTCTAATGTATTGTAACTCAAAAAGTGCAATTGCCATATCGTGCAATCCAATACAACATTCACGTACAAAACACATTAACATCCGTTATCATTTTATCAAGGAGCATGTTGAAAAAGCTACAATTGAACTTTACTTTGTCGGGACGGAATACCAACTTTGTTAATACAAATAATGCTTAAAAACATTATTTATATTTTTTGACCTCTCAACGTTTTGATAATAACAAAATGTAAAAACGTTTACAATAAAAATAAACATTTACAAATTATTAAATGTAAAATTTTATTTCTAAGATTAGTGATCACTTAAGGTATGGACAAACAAAATAATTAAGCATGATTAGTGATCAAGAAAATATTTTTCTCTTAATCCTCACTTTTAATTCTACAAAAGTATTTTCTCAAAAATACTTTTACAAAATATTTTCTAATTAAAATAAAAAGTTTTATTAAAAACTTAAAATTTGAAATTCAAATTTTCCCCCCAAAACGGAAGCTTCTACACCAGATACAACCTTCCCCACAAAAAGACAAAAAAGGGAGCGGAGTCTAGGCGGCGGCCCCCTTATAGGCCTGGCGGCCCCCTTATATATAAGGGACCGCCGGGACCGCCCCCAGAGAGCCGTTGGGATTCCCTGCCTATAAATACTGCTCCATTCCCAGCAGAAAAACATTCCTCTTTGCACGAAATTTTTCAGTCTTTTCTTTCTCTCTCTAAACCTTCTTTCTCTCACTAAAACTCTTGATCACTAACATACTTAGATCTTGTTTCAAGTGATCTAATCTCTTCTTCTCATCTCTTCCCTCTCATTCAAGTGCAAGAGAAGAACACTCGTATTCGTCAAGAAACGAAGTGTTAATTAGTGATCTATCCTCCTTTCTTCTAAGTACCAAAACTCTATTGTATTTATCTTGTGTATTTGTGTGATTCGGATATTGTGTAGATCCGATAGTGTAGATCTTGTGAGTGTGTATATCTTGTGAAGTGGTAGATTGGTTCTAGCTAAGATTAGGACTCGACATTTAGCTTAGTGTCGGAAAATAACGTAAGCGACGTGTAAACGGTTTTCTCCGCCTAAAGGGAGCTTGTTGACATAGTGAAATCTCGAGTCGGATACTCGGGGAGTGGAGTAGGGCGAAGAGGTGCTTCGTAGCCGAACCACTATAAAATCTTGGTGTCTTGGTTTGGTTGTTTCTTTCCTTATCTCTTTACATTATTATTGTTGTTATCGTGTTTTAGTTTAGATAGTTATTGCTTGTTCATATTGTGATTTGATTGAACATATAACTCGGATCTATAGATTTTTGAAAGTAAACTTTTAAAACGTAAAACAAACGTGTAAACTATTCACCCCCCCTCTAGTTTCCACAAAGATCTTTGAATAGTTTCGAGTGGCGTAAAATCATCTTCGGGATGATTACCAGTATAGGAATCCGCCACGCGAAGTCCTACACCCTTCGCGGGAGGCCTTCGATGAAACTAGAGTAAAGGTCAGATAGTCAAACCCACGTTCTCCATCTCTATCAAGGTCTTCCCGCCAAAATAGAGACCGTGGTACACAACCCTAAGAATCACCCCTTAAATCGCGGGACACCCCCACGATCACCGATCTATGTGCTAAGCCTTTTCCCATCTCATTTCTACACCTATAAATAGATGGTATGGGCTCCAGGTATGGCTAGAACTTTTACAGACGCTTACTTACGCTATCATACTTTACCAAATATAAAGCACATACTTACTCTCACGCCGGAGGTGATTCGCAGGGACACCCCTGCGCTTCACTTAACGTAGTGTTTTCATTTGTGTTGACACAGGTTATTCAAGGTTTGGCAACTCAGCAACCACCCAAAGAACCCTTCGATCTCATCGAAGCCTGATCGTGCCCATATTTGCACAATCAGTTTCCTTAGTCTTCAGTGTGTAGTTTCATCATACATTGGATACCTCTCCACATGTTTTTTAACAGAAATGAAAGGATCTTCAGTGATTCCATCTTTATCAGCAGTCTTAAGACTTTTCAGCAGCTCATTCATGTAAATATCATGTTCCTCAAAAGTCTTACCTCTAACATTATCCGTAGGCATACTGTTTTCTTCATTTGGCTCATTCATTTCTGAATTTGGTTTATCTTTTGCTTTAGCCTTTGCCTTTCTATTAGCTTTCATCCTATTTCTAAGTTCAATTAATTCATCTTCACCAGGACTAAGATAGTCAACTGACTTATCTGACTGATAGTCACTATCATCATCACTCTCATACTCAGTCTCAGAGTCAACTTCAACAGTACATCTCCTAGTTTCAACAACATCTGATGCATCTTCACTAACCTTTTCTTTTCCCTTGTCTTTAGTACTAGTCCTAGCTTCAACACCCTCTGTAGTACTATTCCTAGCTTCAACACCCTCTGTAGTACTATTCCTAGCTTCAACACCCTCTGTAGTACTAGTCCTAGCTTCAACACCCTCAGTTTCAACCTCCATCTCAGCCCAATCAACCATTTCATCAACAGAAAAGTCATTGCAATACCTCTTTTTGGGAGGGCCTATTTTCTTAGAAACCAAATCATCCATGTCATATGTAATAGCTTGACTTAAATACTCTAAAAGATTCATATCTAAGTGATCAAGATAAAGAGTAAGCCTACCAAATGTTTCTTCAACATCAAACATGTAAGAGGTCGACCTATCATCACTAACCCTAACTAAACCCCTTTCTAAGTCTTGGCTTGGTACTTGGTAATACAAGCCTTGAAAGTAGCAGCCACACTTTTCTTCTAAAAATTCAGCCAACTGTTCATAAGGCATCCTTGGAACAACAATTTCAAGGATGACACCATCAACATAAGTTAACGGTAAATGGGCAAAGTAGCCATCATTATAAACATCAAATTGATGCAGGTCGGTACCAGGGATCATTCTGATAGATTAAAGAAAAAAAATTAAGGTTCTTCAACAAATTAAATTAGGGAAAACTAACCACAATCGATTCAAAAAATATAAAAAGTAAGAAATTTTGACATACCTTATTACATAAATTAGGGTTCTTGGAGTATTTGTCTATTATTAAATAACGAGAACTGATGATTGTTTTAATTAGGGTTAAGGATGAATTGGAGAAGAAGTTGATTTTGGTGATTGTGAATTTTGATCGTGGTTAAGTGTTTAGAAGTGATATGAAACCCTACATCCAAATCTGGTACTTTGATTTTTGCCAAAACGGACCCTCCAAAGTGTATAACGGAAAAATTGTAACGGAAAACGAGAAAAAATAGGTTAATAAAATGCCACGTCAGATTTATTACTAATCATGGCTACAATAGGAAGATTAGCATATTCGTGGAACACAAAAGAAAAATTAAAAGTTGAATGCCTACAAAATAAAAACGGAGAAACTTCGATGCATTTTTAGACCACTAGCTTAAAAATAAAAGGATAATTCATTTTGTAAACAAAAATTTTTTATCCTTAAAATAAACTGTCTTTTTTGTGTAACTAATGGCTATTATATTTTTGTACGTCCAAATTTTGTTTTTTCAAAATAAAAAAAGTTAAAGTTTTATTTAAAAGAAAAACACAGATCGCATGAAAATACAATACTCATCAATCAACTAAGGGTGTGTTTGGTAGGGAGAAATGAAGATAAATAGATTTAATTTTATTTCTCAAGTATGTTTGGTAGAGAGAAATAAAAAAGTGAAGAATTGAAGAGAATTAAGTTGAGAAATAGAGCGAAATGATAGTGTAATTTTTGTCCACCTTATTTCTTTAATTTTGATAGAGAATTTGAAGAAATGAGTTTTTATTTTTATTTTTGTTTTTTGCTTTTATTTTTCTATTTTTTTATAATCACATTCGAGGTAAATTTCGGGTCAAAGATTAAAAAATTTCATACTCATCACCCGACCCTATTTTAATTTTGGTTACTACGTGTTCGCGTTCAAGTCGGGATTCGGTTCAACTCGGGTCAAGTCCATTCGGGTTCGGGTCAACCCGAATATGAGTAAAGCGTAATAAAAATTCATTTCTTTTACTTTTTTAAATAGAAAATTTATATTAAAAAAATAAAATAAACCTTATCCGGGTCGACTCGAACCCGAGTTAGCAAAACTTTTTCAACCTGATACCCGACCCTATCTAGCATTCGTGTTACTCGATTCACCCGCATAAATTTATTGAACCGGGTACCGGACCCGAATAGGCCTAATAGGGGTCGGGTCCGAATAGGCTTAACCCGACCCGAGTAACCTGACTCGAAAAAAATGATGGTGAAATTATTGTATTATAATCGTTCTTTATTTTTAGTTTTTTAAAAGAAGAAAAATATTTCGTGATTATTTTTTATTTAATTCTCTTGTGTTACCAAACAATGAAATTCAATACATTTCTCATTCAATTCCATTTCTCTGAATTCTATTCTCTACTTCATTTCTAATCTCTGAAATTCTCAATACCAAACGTGCCCTAACTATATTTTTCCCCATTTTTATATAAATTTTGAAAAGCAAGAAAAACATGGGTGGTTACTTTGATGGACTTTGAGAAACCTACTTTACTTCCATTGTGGTGGACCCCACCTGAAGTACTGTAATAATCCATATTCCCACTAATCTTAACCTAAACCCAAATATAATCATACCCTTTTCATGAAGGGAACACTCACTGCAAGACAATGGAGTCTAAACTGTTGTTATTATTATTATTGTCTATACAAGTGTTTGTAACAAGCAGTTCAAAAAGGCCTGATGTTGTGAATGTTGGAGCTTTGTTTTCATTTGATTCTGTGATTGGTAAAGCTGCAAAGATAGCAATGGAAGAAGCTGTGGTTGATGTTAATAATGATTTCAACATCTTAAATGGGACTAAAATGAAGTTGATTATGTATGATACTGATTGCAGTGTCTTCAGAAGCTCTATTGGAGGTAATATATATGTATGCTTATTAAGGGCTTATATAGCAGGCTTATGGCTTATTTGGTTTTGGGCTTATGTTTCATAACCTCACTTTTTGTGGCTTATTTTTAAACTTTTCTGGCTTATATAAGTTTATTCGCCTAGTGGTATGATATCTCTAGGTGTGTATAGTTGGGGTGCTTATTAGCTGTACCAAGAAACAATAAGCTAATAGTTTGTATAAATAAGCTTACCCAAACACCCCCTCAAAAGCTGCTTTCTGAAATGGGTTTTGCAAAAAATGTTGAGATGGCCAAGTTGGTCTAAGGCGCTAGATTAAGGTTCTGGTCTGAAAGGGCGTGGGTTCAAATCCCACTCTCAACAAATACATATTCTGAAATGGGTTTTGCTTATCTAGTTATTTGAGGTAAAAATAGCCTTTCTAAAAAATAAAAATAAAAACCTATTGAATTACACTATCTCATGTATTGTGTTTTGATACTGCATAAGCTGATAAGCTGATTTTGTCAATAAGGATAAGATGTTTGAATAAGAAGTTAATATATAAGGGTAATTAGGTTGTTGATATTTCCAGACACCCCCTTAAATGTAATACTGTGAATGCACAACTTTCCCTAATATTTAGGATCTTATTTGATCTGATTTCATAAGATTAAGTATTAGTAAAATATTTGAAAGGTATGACTTAAGAATTTTTTATTTGCTTTTTTTTTTTTTGCACATGCTAATAAAGAGGATTTTCAGAATGTATTTAGAAAAGATGGTAACCGAAGAACATGATGCTTATATAAAATAAAGATGTTATTCCTTTTTCTATGGTTGTTATTAGCTTGATCTTCACTCTAAGTGTGATGCGAATAATCTTGAATAGCTCGTGTTGCATGGTTATTATCTGATATTTACGTTTTAAGTCGTAGATAATCAGTTTCTAGTGTTTGGATACAGTGCTTGTGATTAGGATTATCTGAAATCAGTTTATAACCATTCACGAGTAGCTGAACCTAAACTGATATATTAATAGAAACAGATTGATATTTAAGCATAAAATACATTAGATAGTTATAAAATATCAGTTTTTTTTATGTATTAACTTGATGTTACCAAGTAAAGTTTCTTGAA